>JAQFXT010000045.1:0-129537 GCA_034683725.1 Strigamia crassipes | reverse complement strand
CGGACGGTCAAGCGGCCGGACGGTCAAGCGGCCGGACGGTCAAGCGGCCGGACGGTCAAGCGGCCGGACGGTCAAGCGGCCGGACGGTCAAGCAACCGGACGGTCAAGCGGCCGGACGGTCAAGCGGCCGGACGGTCAAGCAGCCGGACGGTCAAATAATGGTATGTACCATTTATTCATTAGGTTTTATATAATGTATTTCTTAGATTTCATATAATGTATTTATTAATTTATTAATTTATTAATTATTTATTTGTTTATTTATTTAAAAAGATAATTATTACTGTATATTCATTTATGTTTTTACACCAAACTTACTAGGCAAAGCCTTTAACTGTTGTATGAGATGTGCATGGATGGGATCATCTGTCATCTCACTGATTAATTCCATGACCATAGTTTGGTGGTGGTTTTCTTCTTCTTGGTTTAATTCCTGTTATTGTTTGTTAAAATTTTACATTAGGAAAATAAATTATTTGATAATTTAATTTAAAACTATTTATTTAGTTATTCATTTATTTTTTACTTACCTCAAACATCAGCATCAAATCTTCATCCCAATGGCTGGTGCTTGAACATGCCATTTTTGGGAAAAAAACTTGCTCAATCAAATTAAAATTTAAAAAGCGTGTTTATTTAGAATGAAATAAACAGTAAATACAAAAAAAACGATGAAAAAAGAACGATAAACGATAAAAAACTACAAAAACTACAAAGCACGATAAAACTTGAGTCAAAATTTGAAAATCCCGCTGAACAGGAAGTAGGGAGCAGTCTGTGACGTCACTTCCTCCAAACAGCAGCTGCTCCGCATTTAGCATAGGCGCCATTGTGAGTTCGCAGTCCAGTTAATATATGTCTCTGGTTTATCCCCGTGTTAGATATTTTTCACGCGAATTTGATGCACCGCAGAAGAAAAAAATACGCTTTAAATGTCCCAACAACGAGTTTTGAATTACGAATTGAGTCTACCAAACGAACTGACTTAGAAACCGGTGTTCAAGAGGCAATGAATAAAATGTTGTTTGCGTATATATTCAATATGTAATAATTGCATTTAAATGATATGTTACAGGCATGTGATTTCGATTCACTCTGTTCATGGCAACGTGAAGCGTTGAGAGCCAAACCATCGTTTGTTGTGCGTGATGCACCGTTTCGTGCTAATGGTGCGCCGCATTTAGTACATTTTGTTGATAAAGTTTGTATTTCTTCGATTGAAGAAATGGCCACTCATTCTCATTCTGTTTCTTCCGTAGGTGTTGAAAGATACTATAATTTGATATAAATTATTGACGGGGCATCGGATTGATTACATGCCTGGATTTGATTGTCATTTGGGATCAATAGGATCAACGGTAATAACGGAAAAAAATTACAACAAATTTGATCCTTTGGCAGTATATTTGGATGTATATTTTGAAGTGTATTTTGAAGTATATTTATTTGATGCAAGTAGAAATTTTTATTTTTTTTTGGTTATAGGTCGACTTTAACCGAAGCTGATGTAGAATACAAACCTCGTCAAGTAACGTTCACTTAACGTAAAATTTCTACTTAAAACTCTTCCTGCTAATTTACAACCTTATGCAGGTGTAAAAAGTTGTAACAGTAATATTAATGCAATCAAAATGAAATGAATTTTCTTTCAAAAATCATCTAGGAAATTATCCTATATTCGCTCTGATATGGACGACGCAGCCGTGGACGTTGCCCATGAGTGAGTACATCTTATACAACGAAGCTATTGAGTTAATTAAACGAAATTAAACTTTTGGTTAATAATTAACATTTGTTTTAAAAATCTGTAGGTATTCTTTAGTGGAAAATATTGAATCAGAAATTATGTATGTTATTGCGAGTGATTTGGTTTCAACTTTAGAACAAATTTTGTCTCTTCGACTGAAGACATTGATTTCTTTCTCAGGTTTAAATTTTAATTAAAAAATTAAAATATTTTTTTAAATATTTTTTTATAGGCAAAGTTCTGGAAAATGTTACGTATTTGGGTAAACAAAGGCAAGAAGAACTTAGAATGCTACCAGCTACGACTGGATTAGTTCATTCTGGTCCATCACATGGTTTCGTTGATTTTGATATATGCATGAAGTATAATTTAATTTACTTATGGTACGTGAAATATTAAATTATAGATTGATTACTTAAAAATACTAAATACAAAGACGATTTTTTTGCGTAATTTTCAGAAAGATTATTTTGAAGACAATGGTTGTTTCACAAGTAAGTGCAACGAGTAACGTTTAGTAGGGAAATCAGTTTTAGAAGCCGCTGATCAAATGGTTTTTGATTTGTACAGCGAATACGTAGTCAAAGTTGAGAGATCGCTCCACTCGTACCCGTACGACAGTAGAAACAAACCGGTGATCGTTAAGCCGAGCTGGCAATGGTTTCTCGATACTGACAAACTTAAAGACGGTGCTTTGGTAAAACATGATTACTTCATTAGTTCATCATCAAAGTAATAATTCTTGTCCTAAACACACAAAGGCTTCTCTCAAACAAATTGAAGTTTTTCCGTCAGATATGCAAACTGGAATGATTGACCAACTAAAAAACGTTGCTTCGTCGTCTTTTATTTCACAACGGAAAGCATGGGGTTTGCCTATTCCAGCATTTTACGAGCAAGAATCAAAAACAGTTATTATGAATAGGTAAATTTGTTTGGAATTTATTTAAGTATTTTTATTTTATTAATTAGTTTTATATTTTTTAGTGATTGAATTGATCATTGGTGCAAATTAGTTGACAAACACGGATCTGACATGTGGTGGCTCTTGCCAGATGCATCTTTTTTACCAAAAAAAATTTTAAAAGAGGTAATAGAATTTAGAGAAATTATGAAATTTAGAGAAATTGTCGTTTAAATTAATTTAGAATAAGCTTTCGTTAGAAGCTGTTTACGAGAAAGGACAGGACATTTTAAATATTCGATTTGATAATGGAATTAGTTGGAAACATCTATTAACTGGTCACTTGCTAATGAGTTATAAGAGTTTAACTGTTGCAACTAAAAAAAACAATATTTTGCAGGCACAAGTTATGAGGCAAATGTTTGTTTGGAAGAAATAAATCATTCATCTAAATGGTTTCAGCCGTACTTGCTAACTAGTGCTGCCTTTCAGGACAAACTATCGTTTAAGTTAGACTCAACCTGCGTACGATTTTAATATTCATCCTACAATTAATTATTTCAATACCTAGAAAACTGATTTACTATGAATTTGTCTCGGATAAAAACAACAGAAAAAAATTGACTAAGGCTTTGGAAAGTGTTGATTCACAAATAGTTGTGAATGAGCAAAATGTATTTTTCTTAAGCATATCACAATGATTATATATGTAATTTACTTTTGGTTAAATTAAGGTAATGTCTAAGATGCCTGGAGCAGATACGTTGCGATGGTGGGTGGCATGTCATGTTGTTGATCGTTCTAATGACCCTTTCGTGCCAAAAATTATAGAAGAGTGCACAAATGCTGTGCAAAAGGTAAATTAACAATTTATTACAGTTTGCTGTTTACCGGTAATTACAATTTATTTTTCAGTTACGTGGCGCACTGCGTTTTTTACTTCGAAATTTAGGAGTTTTTGATTCGAGCAAAGATTTTGTTCCACTGGATGACATGGAAATAATAGATCAATATAGTTTAAATTTGTTATATGAATATCAAGAAAAAATACGCTTTTTTTATATTTTTTTAATGTATAATTATATTTTAAATACATGTTTAAGTCGTAAACTCGTACGAATTCTTCAGATTCGATAATGTATGCACCGTTACAAAAAAAATTATTTTTGACGATATATCTGAATTTTATTTCCAAGTATGCAGAGACAGGTATTAATTTGTGATCTAGTGTTAAAGTAGATTGATTTTCATTTTCTCATTTTTTTTTAGGTTATGTTGTGGTGAATCGAAAGGAATAAAACGTAGATCGTGCCAAACGGCTTTGCATCATCTTTTTGTGCATGCAATGTATTGTATCGCACCCATTCTTCCTCTTTTGGCAGAAGAAGCTTTTTTCCACCATCATGAATACAGAAATAAGAAAAAGCTTGTATTCTGCAACGTTTGGCCAGACTGTTTAGAGAACTGGGAAAATCTAAAGATTAAATCAATAGTCGCACCAGCAATTCAATTGGACGCAGTTTTAAAAAAGGAAATTCCTGCTCTCAATTTACATGTAACTCAGGTTGATGTGTCAATATAAGGAAATCAATCAGTTGCGGATGCATTAAGAGTATTTCATTCGTTAATTTTTGTCTGGTAGGATTTATAATTTTTTTTTAAATTCAAAATTTTTTAGATTTTACATCCTGAACTGCAGAGCAGTAATACAAGTTTGTGTGAACTTTTGAAAGTGGCATCTCTGACATTATCAATCAAAACATATGAAACAGAAAACAAGAATCCAGTTATTTTTATTGTCGATACTTCATTGAAGTTAAACGATGGTAAGTAGTTCGGGCAAATGTGTAACAGTTTAATTTTTACATATTTTACACATTTATTAGATCAAGTACAAAACTGCCATCTAAAGTTAAGAAAATCATACGTGCTTAAGTGCCATCGTTGCAAACGATATGTAGTGATAAATCCGTCATCAGAATTATGTTCTACTTGTTTACAAATTGTTGGCAAACTTTAGTTGTTTTAATAATTTTGTAATTTTATGGGTTAGTTTGGAAGAAACTTATCATTTTTGTAAAAACAAACTTGTTCTAATGTTTTTGTTGAAATAATATTTTTATTATTCTTTTTTCAAAAGTGTAAGTGAAAATAATAAGTGAAAACATTTCTCACTTTGCGATAGATTTTATTACTTTATTTTATTTTTTAAATACAGTGTTATTTTCAGCGAATTTTAGGGATATGCACAGTGCATACCATTAAGAATAAAGCATCAAACTGAGTTTGATGCTTTAACGGTAGAGAAGGTCATTCCTCCCTTTTTAAGTGCGTCGGTAATAACATCTTTAAAATATTTTTCCATTACTTCATTTGCGGCTTTGATATATTCGTCTGTTGGTTTAGTGGGAGATTCAAAATTTGGTGCATAGTCATACAGCTCATAAAATTTAGGCACGGCTTTTGCTACTTCAGCAATTTTTGTTTTAAGTCGTTCATCAATCTAAATTTCAAAAAATAAAAATATAGATATTAATATACAGTGCTAAACTAAAATAACATATAAATTTAACAATTAGGATTACTTTAGGGTCGCTGAAGAAAGCCCGTAAATCTTCATTAAATTCTATTAAATTGAAGAAGTCTCCGACATCGCCAGTCCGTACCGTACCATTAGGAAACGTCAATGAATACGTGTCAGATTTTACAGCTTGTACAGCTTGTACAAAATTGATATGGAAACAGAGTAAGAAACCAAGCAAAACTGACAAAATGGCGCACTGCTTCATGATTAGCTAACAAACTTTCTAAGCACCAAGGTAGTTTTCAGTGATGTGTGAATGGATATTTTCACGCGTGTATATATACGTTTTGCTCTTAATGCGTTGAAAATGCAGATGGTCCATTAGCCAGCGGCGAGTTCTTTCGATTATATGTATTATGCTCAGAGAAACGATTACTTTCGAATTATTGAGAATGTTTTGAGATTTTCGTGTTCTGATGGCAAATATATTTTATTAACACTAACTTTTTGGTCTTGTGTTTAATTTTTGTATTAGATATTTTGAAACTTTGCATGGTCAGACTAAATCCCTGTGAGCAGAGCTGCCGCGAGATCTTTTGGCGTGTCACAAGCAAAACAACATTTTGGCGCTTTCCACACCGCCGCCAAAAAAGAAGTTAAGAAATTTATCAAAATTTTCAAAATGTGTTGGAAATTTCACAGATTTACCAAAATGAGTTAAAAATTGCTCAGAATTTTTTTAAAATTGCTAAGAATTTTTAAAAATTTTCTCTTAAGTTTAAAAAAAAAATTTATAAATTTTTAAAAAACAACTCTGAAGTTTTCAAAAGTTTCGCTAATTTTTTTCAAATCTAATTTGGAGTTGTGCGCGTTGTCAATCTTTTATCCTCACTTTTTTTCTTTTTCTTTTCTCGGGAGATCTTCCGACAATTTTAATTTCAGAACAACAAACGCTTTTTTTTCTCTTTTTTCCTTTTTGAGTGTCGATGCAATGACCTGTTTTGGTCATTTTGGTCATTTGTTATTTTTGGTTAATTTGGCCAAATTCAAAATAAAATACATTGAAGTTGTATAATGAATGCGCAGTGTTGGGCCCGCTACTCGAAAAAAGTAGTGGCACTTTATTTGCAATATGTCAGACGATCAATTATGAAATATATTTTACAGAAAAATAACTCAGGTTTTCCTAGCAATGGTGAGGAGTTAACCCTGAACCTTCTCCTTGCCAACCTCATCTTATCAGTTAGTTATTTTAGAGTTAAACACTCACCACTCAGAAATAAAAGTAAAGATTTTTAAATAAAATAACTTATTGACATCTCAGCAGTTTTTTTTAATTTTTCTCTATATCAACTGCAAACTGACCAAAATTCTTTGTGAATTATACTTATAAAATGTATTTGACTATCTAAATGTAACTCATTGACTCCTTCAGATTTCCCTCTCCCACCCAAAAATTTTTGTTGAAACCTAAAATAAAAGGTTGTGTAAAAGCTTGATGGCACCCCCTCCCCCAAAAATTCCACCTAATGTGCATGGGCAACGTCTCTGGCGCCGTATTTTAGCGTAATCCACAGGAGAATTAATCTTGTTTAGGGTTTTATTTTTTCTGATTTTTCAATTTTTTTTCAGATTTTTTGGTTAATGTGCAATTTTTTGTCCTCATTTTCGTTTTTTGTTTCATTTGGTCCTCTTTTCATTTTTTAATCAGCAAATAAAATTTTATTTATTTATTTGTTTATTTATTTTTTTACTGGGAAAATAAAATTATCTTATTTTGATACGAAATATTCCATTTATTTAAAAAAAATTTATTTGAACCAATTACTGTTGTATTAACTTGCTGCAAATTTTTACACTCATACTCGTCGTTAGGTTTATAACGCATTACATTATTGCGCAATTTGTTGGTGCCATCTCTGGCAAACTTGCGTAAATAATTAGATCACAACGCAATAACAATATTCGTGGTATTGCATAAAACATTGGGACAGCTTCTCTGCAATACCAATAAGCATTGTTTTAACAATACTCGAGGTATTGCAGGGAAGCTGCACTTTCTGTTTTTATTTAATATAAATCTTGATATTTAGACAAATATTAATGCAAAAAATCTGAAAAGTGGCCAGCACCGATCTCGAGATCGAGACCCGTAGAATGCACTTTTCGGATTCGAAATCCGTTCGGCGGTTTCGGAGGAGATAGAAAACAAACACCCACACAGACACCCGGTAATTAATGTAATTGCAATTGATGGCAGCGTTACCGTTACTGCTACTTCCAAAATTTGTAGCAAATTTGCGCTACTTTTTCTTTAAGTAGTGCTACTTTTCCATTACTTTTCTGTTACTCTAAAATTATTATTTACTTTAATTTTTTAATTTTCTCAATTTAAAAAAAAAATTTATTGAAAAAAGACGCAAAATTTAAAATCTGCGTGTCTGAAACAGTAAATGAGCGCAAAACACACGGATTGCTGTGCTTATTCCATTACCGCTTCTGCTTAGTATAATGTGTCAAATTGTTTACCTACTATCACAGGTAAACAATTTGACCGTAGGCGATATGACCCCAGTTATAGGGTCAAATCTTCGATTGTCAACGAGTTGACCAAATCAAACTGAGGGGTGTCTGGCATGTTGTTAGTTTATTAAATGACGTCATAAATAGCGTAGAGTAGTGCGAATATCTTTACTTTTGCGCTATTTATGACGTGGGAATTTAGAGCCGCAACTTTACAGCTGGCACAAAAAAAAGTAGCGGAGTTGTAGCGCCCATTACTGTAGCGGTAGCGCAACAGCAATAGCGGGCCCAACCCTGTGAATGCGCAGTAGAAGCCATATGCAGGGCCGGTTTACGTATAAGCAAAATAAGCAGTTACTTAAGAGCCCCCACCCATCGGGGGCCCTGGAAAAAAATCTCATAATTTCCCACGAATAGATGTCGATTACTTTAGATTTTATTTGGCAAAATGTTATACGTCATGATTTTGATGTTTTTGATGTGAATGAATGTATTTACCGTAAAGTTCCGAATTATCGCCGGGGCCATATTGCGGCAAAAAAAAAACTTTGTGCTTAGGGACCTCGCAACAGGCCCGTTCCTACCATAGGGGCACCGTGTGATAAACACACGGGCGCCAGAGGCCAGGGGGCGCCGCCCAGAAGGAGAACCATGGCCACTCTTTTGAACAACGGAAAAATTTTATTTTTGGTACAAAAAAAAAAATTTTTGGGACCAAAAAAATATTGGGACCAAACAATCATTTTGGGACCAAAAAAAAATCAATTTTGGGACCAAAAAAAAATCAATTTTGGGACCAAAAAAAATTAATTTTTGGGGAAGAGGGCGCCATCAAGATCAAAAACACACGGGCGAACAATACCCTAGGAACAGGCCTGCCTCGCAATACCTACATCCGGCCCTGGTTATATGTGAGACTGAGAGAGTGATAAACTAATGTCCAGGTGTGTGCGATTAGATCTCAAGTAATGCGAAATGACCGCGAAAAACCAGAGACTTTTTGAAAAGTACCGCGAACTAGCACAGATAATGCTGGAAATAAAAATACTGCCCCTACCGGGCGTTAGTATTTTTTTCTGGGTACCGGCCTAACTCGGTCTCTTCTGTAGTGAAGCTGAATGTATTTACTAGGTTTGGAAAATTGCCATAGGGTTGCACTGCTTGACTCCCATGTGCGGAGAAAGGAGAAACTTTAACGACGCAAGTAAACATTTGTATCCGGAGGAAGTATCTGCACATTTCCCTAAAAGAAATCAAATAACGACTTGCAAGAAACTGAACCCAACTTTTAAAAAACAAGCAAGCTCTGATGTTATTGTCGAAATAATATTTTTATTTTTATTTTTATTTTTAAAAGTCTAAGTGCACTCAAAAAGTGAAAATAATAACTGAAAACATTTCTTATTTTACAATCGAATTAAATTTTTATTTTATTTGTTAAATACAGTGTAATTTTCATCGAATTATTATGGAAATGCACAGTGCATACAATTAAGAACAAAGTTGAATGCAATGCTCACCAGCCTTGCACAGTTTTAGTGATAGAGAAGGTAATTCTTTTCGCAGCAAATGCTTTGGTTAAAATCGGTTTATAATATTTATCCATTACTTCATATGTCAGTTCTTCAAATTTTTGTTGGTCTGCTCCAGATCTTACTAGGTTTTTCTCCAGTTGTGCATATCTAGGCACTTCTTTATTTATTTTTTCTTTTGCTTCGAAAAGTTGTTTGTTAACCTAAATTTCAAAAGATAAAAATCTAGATAAGAATATACAAGTGTTAAAATGAAATAAAATGTAAATTTAACAATTAGAATTACTTGGTCGCTATCGAAAACAGCCCGATATTCTGGAGTCCTTTCTATAAAAGCGAATAAGCCATAGACAGTGCCAGTTACTTTTCTCCCATTAGCTGACTTCAGCGTAAAGGTGTAGGTGTCAGCTTGTACAAAATTGATATAGAAACAAAGTAAGAAACCTAGAACTACTGATAAAATGGCCCACTGCTTCATGATTAGCTAACAAACTTTGTAACCACCAAGATAGTTTTCAGCGATTTGTGAATGTATATTTTCACGCATTTATACACACACGCCTGCTCTTAATTGCATTTCAACGGCACGTGGGCTGATGAGCCTGCTGTAAGTTCTTTTGATTATATATAATATACACAGAGAAACGATTACTTTCGAATTATTGAGAATTTTTTGAGAATTTTTGTGTAATAATGGCAAATATTTTGTTAACACTAACTTTTTTGTCTTGTGTTTTATTTTTGTTTGTATTTTGACACTGGGCATCCTTCCTCACTAAGCAGAAGAAGCTTTTTTCCACCATCATGAATATGGAAATAAGAAAAAAACTTGTATTCTGCTACGTTTGGCCAGATTGTTTGGAGAACTGAAAAAAATCCAAAGATTAAAGTAATAGTTACATCAGCAATTCAATGGGATGCAGTTTTTAAAAAGGAAAGTCCTGCTCTCGTTTTACATGTAACTGAAGTTGATGTGACGATACAATGAATCTAACGGTAGCAGATGCAAGGTCAAGTCCTCCGTAATGTTGTCCTTTGGTAATTTTCATTATTTAGCCAATGATAGTCCAAATGAGCTTGTTACAAATTAAAACATCGTCTTATTAACAAAAGCCGAAAATTGCGCCAAAACAATTAGGTGCTACGTAATTGTGGCAAAATTACACAATAAACAAACAAATCGCTTCGAAAATAGTATTTTTAATATGTTTCTTCACATCGCCGAAAGGCAACATCCCATAACATCTGGAGCAGAAGCGAAGTTTGACTTCTGTGGCGAAGCCGAGGCGTGTCGAGGACAGAGAGCGAGGGTGAAGTCTGCCGACAAGAAATGTCTTTCGTAGGTTCGGGAAATTGCCACGGGGGCGCACTGCTTGACACCCATCTTTTCCCATGTGCTTACAGACATTTTCACGATGCAAGTAAACATTTGTTTCGGCAGGAACTATCTACGTACTCCTTTAAGAGAAATCAAATTACGGTGTTTATCATCAAGAAAAAAAGTTTTGTCGCCTCAGAAAAAAAAGTATGCCGAAACAGTGCTGCTCCCAAAAACAAGTTTTCCGTTAAGAATTTCTCCTTCCAAAAGGACCGAACTGGAAGTAGGAATTCAAGAGGTATTCAACTAGAAATTAGTACGATTTAATTTAATTTTATTGATTTAACTTGAATATACATATTTTATGCTTTACAGGCTTGCAATTTCAATTCGCTTTATGCTTGGCAGCGAGAAGCATTAAAAGAAAACCCTCAGTTTGTTTTGCATGATGGCCCGCCTTATGCAAACGGAGTTCCTCACATGGGACACCTCGTTAATAAAGTTTGTATTAGAAAAGCAATCGAAGGAGGAGTTAAATTTATTGTATTTATGCGCTATTTCACTGTAGGTATTGAAGGATATTCTAATTCGCTACAAATTATTGACAGGTTTCCGGGTTCATTATGTACCTGGTTGGGATTGCCACGGATTACCAATAGAATTAAAAGTAATTAAATTAGATAATAAAAAAAATTACGGTCCTTCCGAGATTAGGGAGCGAGGTAAACAGAAATTTGAGTTTATGCAAATTTAAAAGTTATAATTATTTTTAAATCCATGTCAGCTCGTGCATTTGCTCTAACAGCCATTGAAACGCAAAAAACGGCTTTTAAACGATGGGGAGTGATGGCGGATTGGGAAAATTGTTATTTGACTTTATCTAAAGACTACGAAATTACGCAACTGAAGGCTTTTTTTGAGTTGTATGAGAAAGTAAGGCAATAAATGAAAAATGTGATTGCTCGTTGCAAATATTAGTAGATAATTAATTTTAGGGCCTCATCTTCAGAGATTTCAAACCCGTGTACTGGTCACCATCTACCAGGTGCTAAAACAATCAATCGATTTATATATTTTTTTATACATATTTTTTTGTGTTCTAGATCAGCTCTAGCTGAAGCAGAATTAGAGTACAATTCTACATACCAAAGCACGTGCGCATACGTACAATTTCCTCTTAAAAATATGCCAGCTATTTTACAACCATATGCAGGTATACAACTAAAAAAAAATTACATTAAAATTTATGTAATTTTTAATAAACCAATCAATTCAGAAAAGCATTCGATTTTTGGTCTGATTTGGACAACTACGCCATGGACATTGCCTACCAACGAATGCATCGCATACAACGAAAACATCGAGTAGATTAAAATGCTAATTTGTATTTTTAGTTCGTCTCTCTATATTTTTTTATTTATAGGTATTCTCTAGTGAAAAATAACGACTCGGGATTTATGTATATTATTGGATCCGATTCGTGTTCCAAATTAGAAGGAATTTTATCGCTACAGTTTGAAAAAATTATTAGTTTTACAGGTGTGTTTAATTATTTCGATTTCTGTACAAAATTTAATTAGTTTTTAATTTCTATTAGGCAAGGCTTTAGAGAGCGTTACTTACGTGCATCCAGTGAGGCAGGAAGAACTTCGTTTTTTGCCAGCTGCTCACGTGAAAGCTCAGATGGGAACGGGGTTAGTTCATAGTAGTCCGTGTCATGGATTTGACGATTACAATTTAGGTGTCAAATTTAATTTACCTATGGTGAGTTACCCGCACGATCTTATAAATTTGTAGTATAATTTATGGTACTTGGCAGAAAAATTACTTGGACGATAACGGTTGTTTTACTAATGAATGCAACGAGGAACGTCTAAGAGGAAAATCAGTTTTAGATGATGCCAATCAAGTAGTACTTGGTTTGTTTGGCGATCATATTCTGAAAACAGACAAATTCATTCACAGTTATCCTCACGATTGGCGAAGTAAACAACCAGTGATTATTAAACCAAGTTTACAATGGTTTATTGATACTGATAAAATAAAAGACAGCGCTTTGGTAATACGAGCTTCATACATAATTGCTAGTATTTATTCTTGCTGCTTACAGACTTTTCTTAAAGAAATTGACGTATTCCCATCAAATATGATGTCTGGAATGAATGAGCAATTGAACAACAGACCGTCGTGGTGCATTTCACGGCAGAGAAGTTGGGGGTTACCCATTCCAGCCTTCTACGAACAAAATTCAAAAACAGTTATTTTAAACAAGTGCGTTTATTTTTAATGTTTAAATTGTTTCATTGGTTAATATAATTTTTTTTTAATTTTCTTTTAGAGATTTACTTAACCATTGGTGCAAATTATTGGAACAACATGGTTCTGACATGTGGTGGACGCTCCCAAGCTCTTCACTCCTGCCAAAACAAATATTGCAAGATGTAATTTTAGTATAAAATTTATAATTTTGAAAATGACTTTAAATTGTTTTTTTTAGAATGGGCTTTCACCAGAAGCTGTTTATGAAAAAGGGCAGGATATTCTAGATATTTGGTTTGATAGTGGAATCAGTTGGAAACATGTGCTGTCAGGTTTGGAATATTCAGTAAGATTGTTGTAGATTTTAACGTAATTATTCTACAGATGCAAACTATGAAGCGGATGTTTGTTTAGAGGGTGTGGACCAATCTCGTGGCTGGTTTCAGTCACTTTTGTTGACTAGTGTTGCTCTTCAGCAAAAGCCTCCTTTTAAGTTTGTCAGCTAATTTTTACAGTATGGAAATAAATCGACATTTGATTGTTTTAATTAATAGAAAACTATTCTATCATGGTTTCGTACTGGATGAACAGGGACGAAAAATGTCAAAATCGATAGGAAATGTTGTCGATCCACAACTAATTGTGGGCGGTGATAAAGTAAGGACTTTTATACTCACACGTTTAATTACGTTAATTTATATTCATTCAATATTAAAATTAATTAGAATAAATCTAAAGCCCTTGGTGCTGATACTTTACGTTGGTGGGTGGCCACTCATGCTGTCGAACGTTCCAATGTTTGCATCAAGCAAGAAATACTCGATGAATGCTCGCAAGTCGTCCAAAAAGTATACGCAATAATGAAATCCCCAAGTAATTTTGCTTGAAACGTGCTTCTTACAGATTCGTGCTGTATTAAGGTATCTTCTTAGCAATTTGTCCGATTTTGATTCAAATAAGGATGTGATTTCATTAGACAAAATGGAATTAGTTGATCGATATATTTTACATTTGTTATACGAATATCGGCAAAAGGTAATTTTATTATTATTTTAAGAAAAAAATTTTATTTTTGTTTATTTGTAGGTAAGCAACTCGTACGAAAACTTCAAATTTGATGAAGCAGGTACTACAACTATGAACTTCGTAGCTAGAGATATATCTGCGTTATACTTAACCACAATTAGAGAACGGTATAGTTGCAGAACTTGCTAGGTGTACGTGAAAAGGCTGATAAATGTTTTGTCCTATTTAGGTTATATTGCAGTGAACCAATGGGACTGAGACGAAGATCGTGTCAAACCGCTTTGCATTATCTTCATTTACAGTTGATATATTCTATTGCACCCATTCTGCCCCACCTCGCGGAAGAAGCATTTTTACATCATCACCAATATGGTAACGAGAAAAAATTCGTTTTCCACAACATTTGGCCACATTGTTTAGAAGAGTGGAGAAATCCAGAGATTAAATCGACAGTAGAACCAGCTATTCAAATAGGTGCAATTTTAAATAAGGAAATTACGGCGCTTTCCTTAGATACAAACGGAATTGATGTGACGATAGAAGGAAATCAATCATTTGTGGATACATTAAAAGTAATTTCTTTTAAAAAATTCTTTTATCTTTTTTGGAATTGTTTTTGACATCCGTGCAATTAATTTCAGCCTCTGCATCCATATCAGCAAAGCTGTCACTCACAACTCTGTGAACTTTTAAGAGTCGCATCAGTAACTTTGACAGTCCAATCAACAAACGATAAAGCATCACTTTCTACTATTAATGCATCACTTAAATTAGAAAACGGTAAGTATTTATATAACTTTAAATAAATATTTGATCTAATTTATCGTTTGGTAGGTCAATCGCAAGACTTTTGTCTACACCTTCACAAAGCAAACGGAATTCAATGCGGTCGTTGTCGGCGTTACGTTGTTTCAGATCCAACGACAGATATTTGTTCCTTTTGTTTACAAGTAATCGGGGATCAATGGAGTTAGTTTGTTTAGAATTTATTATTTCACAAATAAAACAATATATATTATAGTACAATTTTCTTTTTAAAATACTGTTCCATAACAATTTACTTAACATTAATTCTTACTTCTAAGTGCTATTTCATCTGAAAACTCAAGAAGGGCGTTCACTGCATCAATCAATGCGAACGCCATTTGATACTGTGAATCCCCATCAGGCAGATGATTAATTATATTTCCAATTAAAGCCGCAGTCATTGTGAGTGGAGGGTTGAGACAACGCAATGTACTCTGATCCAAAGACTTGATCCACGATGTGAGATTAGGGCTTAGTCGGGCCAACACTTCAACAGTGGTGTATTTCTCCTTCAGAGCGCTGCCTAGGCGCTGGCCAGCTAAGAGAATGAGTTGAGACCCCAGTACAATTCGATCACTAACAGATGGGAGCATCTGAAACACAAAACAGTCTTGAATTATTGATTCTTAAATCGCTTTGTATAAAAAAAATGTAGCACCTCTTCTGCAAGTGAATCTAAACCGCTATTGTACAGTTCACAAACGTGATGGCGTCGTAGAAAGTCGAGATCCATTTCCCACATTTTGGCCAATTCTATAACACGACCAACCCAAAAACTCATGCCGGAATGATCCACGGTCATGGCTGGAATCGATGAATTCTCAGATTGATGTGGGTCAGGAATTGGCTCGGGTATAGATTGGACTGCCGCGGAAATAACTTTGCATAAAAACTAAAAAAAAAAATATTTCATATATATATTGCTTAACCCATTGTATTTTCGTAAGTACCTGTCTTCGAGCATTAACAATTGAGTCATCGAGACCTCGGCCAGAAGAAATGTGCGGGTAAGTATCCAATTCCCTAAAAAATGCACTTCTGCCCTAATAAGATAAAAATTTGGATTGAAATCTTTCAAAAATTATTCATGTCGAGTTTTTGTGTACTTTAGTGTCGTATAGGCTGATAAGTCGCACTGATTTAATCCCAAATGTTACCATCATTTGCATTGATAGTGCAAGTTGGTAGTGATGACATAATAGGCCGTAATTTGTGGGTTTTTGATTGATAGCTAATTCTACTAATGGATTTGGCCCTTGGGTTGATTGCCATAAATCTTCGTAGTCGTAAACAGGTGCGCTCTCACTTTCAGCTATTATATTTGCCTGAAAACAGAAAAATCGATCAGCAAATTGAAATAATTCACAATCACTCACTTACATCCATTAAAATATCTAAAAGGTCAGTACAGCATCCAATAAATTTATCCAAGATAGTGTCACTAATTCCAATATCCTAGAAACATTATTACTGAAAATAAATACGTGAACACGTATGTAACAAATTCAAATTACCCTGCGACATAATCTCTCCTTCGGGACCTTCCCAACCTAGCAACAAAATTATTTTTAGTTCTCCAATACATCAAACTGTACATACATAATTACTTTCTCCATAAGTAATGCTGTTGCTGTGAATATTTTGCTTAGATACATGTGCCAAATCAAACACGCCAACCCTAAAAACCAAATATTTTAATTATTGATCCAATTTTATAAATCCGACAACGAGCCTTGTTTCAAAATGGCTGATGATATCGGCTTAAGTACTCTTAATGATCCTTGCAAATGGAATGTATTATCAGAATTTTTATTCCACTGCAGGACCTGTTCCCACGCACAATTTGCATGCAAAACGTCATGTTGAAGGCTAAACGGAAAGCGTTTTTTCACCATTTGGAACAATTCTAACAAAAAAAAAAACATATTAATCACTGTATTGTTATATATTTACTTCAAGTCTACAAACCGATAATTTCCGTGGAACATTCGTCCTTATTTACAACTCTGACTGCTTCTTTAGCTACCTCAATTCCACCACATTCCTCAAAACCAATTGTCAGTAATTTTGTATCGAGATTTGTATAAATCAACCATTTGGCAATCAGTTCAGACACAATTCCTATAAATATAAAAAGGGTTTGTTTCGTTTAATTGCATTTCAATTACAAATAATCGTTTTACCTCGACCCTTGTCAAGCAAAGAATTACAGGAAACTTCAATTTGAAGACATTCTTCCGTGCCTTTTACTTTAAATCCAAATAAGGCATGCAACACCATCAAATCTTCTAACTGTTTAACTAATACATTCCATTGCAGCGCATCCATAGATATACTTTCCCATTCAATATCGTCTTTACTCGTGTTGATCTAAACAAAAATGTATAAAACCAGCTCGAGACTTTTATTAAATTTACTAATTTACTTCAGTTTTCTCCAGAGAATCCCCGGATGCTTGTGATTCGCTTTCAAGAGTGGGCGCAAACATGACGGAAACGCCACGACAGACAAGAGCTGCCGCAAATGCCATAGGGATGTTAGTTGTTTGCGCTAAAATACTTCGTACGGTTTGCCACCACGATGAGGTTTCGTTAGACGTAACTTCAAGAAACTGCACGTCTGCAATAGGGGTTTGTACGATTACAATTATTTACGATTAATTTTAGTTTACTTACCCGAAAGACTCGTGATGAATTTCACAAGTGATGAAAGATTAATAAGGCAGGAAGTTGAAATCAATGTGGAAGACTCGCTCAACCAGAAATGCATTAGAATAGTCTTAGGAAGAGAAACATAAAAATATATACACATTTCATTCAATTTTAACCAGTTGGAGTGTTACCATTAACCGCTCGGGTGATAAGCCACAATCGACAATTACGGGTTTTAATTTCTCCAAACACGAATCGCTCGTCAAACTCTGGTGGAAAAGAAAGCGTCCTAATCGAGACAGAGGGAATTTTTAAATTTAAAATACAAAACTATAAATAATCGGATAATCCTCTAACCTAACGACGCGAGGGCATCAGGATCCAGACCGTCGATTACTTCAATCGAATTCGTACTTGCGCCTTTCTCGAGGCAAGAAACAAATACTGAAAAATAACTAATGAACTTTGCAACTGTCAGCACTTTGTTATCAGCAAAGTTGACTGTTTTATTTTTCGTGTCGTGAGTATGTCGCTTCAACATGCTAATCAAATGCTCCAATTCTGCTTCCGACTGGTGTAAAACAGCAGCAAGAATTGCCTAATTTATATTATTATTATTTAAATTTTAAAAATTGATTTGAAAAACTTGATTTGGAAAATTACTTGTAATGATGTACTGTCTGGAGACAGGTCAGCCGTTTCATTACAGCTGTTTGACTCGATTTCATGCGTTCCACAATACAACTGTATCAGTATCTTCAATCTGTGGCAACTTTCTAAGACTAATTTGCTTTCAAAGTCCAGCGAATCCATACCTGAAGTCCGTAAAATATTAGTTTTACATTGCAATGAGTTTAAATCAAGAGCATACCCTGCGATTGAAGTTGCTCCAAAAGGAGATCAATGGCTTTCTTCAAGAAATCTGCCTGAATTTTGTCACTTTTTACCACCGTTTCTAAGGCTTGTTTTCGAATGTTGGGAGTTTTCATTGTCAGAAGGATTTTAATAATTTCATTCTTCTCCGAATCTTTTTTAAACCAAAAAAAAAAATAATAATGATAATTTATTTTTAAATTTCAACACAATGAATTTTTAATTACCACCACGAACATCCGTTTCTTTTAGCGTTATCTTGAGTTTCTTGAGTAAATGCAAACTTTGAGCACATTTACTGTTTTTATCGCTGAAATTCAAATTGAAAAAGAAACAATTTCCATCATTTTCATGCAGATTAGCAACACTCACCTTAGAGCATAATGGAAAGGGGTACAAATAGTTTTTAACGACCCATCCACATCAAGTAAAAAACATTGTGCTAATTTATGTCCCTGGCTCGAAGCAACAACTGCATTTACTCCCATCATGCTGTACGCTGGACACAACAATCTGACGCAGCAAAAACATTTTAATTATTTCTAAACGAGAGTATTAAATTTGGGCAAATACCTAGCTGTTTTGCTGACATTGAACGCAGCTATTCTAGGTCCCTGTTGAGCCGTCCAAATCTAACAAACAGCAATTTAATTGGAGACTAGACCGTTTCAATCAACATTACAATACACACCTCCAATAAACCTCTTCTGGGTGCGTATATTACAAGAAATAAAGCAATTCTTGGTATTGGGGTGACTTTTTCCTTGTCGTGTTGATGAGTGTCTTCCGTGACTTCCATCCAGCCACATTGTGCGTCTCTGTAACCTTTCCACATGCGTACAATTATTCCTTGATGAGTATCCACTAAAACTATCCTTCCGAACGTGTCTGTTATTGCAGCCACCCTTTTATTTGGGGACACAATAATTGAATCCCCTAAACGACGGGCGTCGGGTAGACCAAATCTAATAAAATTAAAGTAATTTTAAAGTAATTTTAAAATTTAAAAAAGCATTTAGAAACCTGCATGCCAGCGGAGTCGCGGGCTCTATTTTGGGTTTTAAAAGCCTCTCTTCCGAGGATGATTTCGAAAAATTACCAAAAAAGCCACTAAAATTAAAATTAAAATTAATTAATTAATTAATTAAATTTTCCTCCTTGTAAAATTATTAGTTTCATAATATATTTACGAAGCAGCTGAAAACAACACGGATTTCAGTTTGGATGCAACTGCCGTAACAACTTCAGACATGAACGGTTGTGCGCTGCCCTAAAAAAATTTAAAATATAATATTTTTTTTAAATTAATGCAATTATACGATGCTTTACCTCGATGGCGTAATAAAATGCAAGGTAGGGGAATTGACCCGATCCCAAAAACAATGTTGCCACTGGAATTGCATTGCGAGGTTTTGAATTGAATCCACCGAGCAAAGACGCCGTTTGTAAATGGTCGAACGTGTTTGGCGGGATTAAACCTAAAATGATAATTTATATCTCAAGTTTTTGATTGCGCAACTAACTGCAATTACGTGAATAAATCTTACCTACATTTTCACAATCCACGACCTTCTCCTGGTCGTGAAATCCCCACTTTTTATATGCTAACGGTGGAGGCGCATTCATATCCACTCCAATTGCTGTAGCTGAATTTAATGAGTTTAGTGGACGCACATAACGAATTACAATTTCTTACCGCGTGCAACTTGATTTCTACAAGCACGAAGCGTTTGAATTAAACTAAAACCATCTATCGTGACAATTGCGCGGGGATAAATTATAAATAACTCTTCCGGATGTTCAGGATCCTTGGTATGACGAGGTGATTCGTAGGTTTGGCATTTGATTTTTGTAACTGTGCCCTCATGAAACAACTGCGAAAATAACTGAACACCAGTCTGATGTGAAAAAGAAAACAAATAATTAATTTCATTTTTTAAAAATCGAAATGAAATTGCATTAATTTCATTTCTACCTCCGTATACATTCTAACGTGTCCAGATGAAAATCCTACTATAATACAAGTCCAGTCAGGACTACCGTGCGATGTCCTACATATAATAAATAACATGTGAAAATAATGACGACATAATTTTTACGATCAATTACCGCTTTTGTGAAGCTAATGGCAAACATAACACACTCGATATTTCATCTCTATAAAAATAAAGAAAAATAATTAATTACAAAAATGTGCTAATAACTAAATCATACTTGATATCTTCAATTAAATTAGATTCAAATTGGGTTACAAATTTGGCTTTAATATCTCCTGGTTCGTGCATATCCCATTTCACTAAAGGAAATAAATTTGTCCTTATATTAATAATTGATTTGGTTTTTGTGTTTCTTTTGGTGGTCGAAACGTACATGTCATACACACTAATCTCTCGGTAGTGGCTATAACCAAACAATCCCCAGCTGGTGAGAACGAAATGAAGCAATCTTGCAACCAAGATTCTTCGGTTCTTTTCTCAAATGCGACTACGTCGGCATCACTTTCATCCCACTTCCAACTGACGTCATCCCAGCCAACATCTGAAAATGCAATTCGTCAATACAATTTTTTTACCAATTATTTAATCAAATATTTACCATTTTCTTGGCCTTCTGATGGCCTCAGAAATCTTTTAACAGCGTTAAAATCGCTGAAAGCAGCTAAAGGCTTTATACAGCACGACATCACGAAACAATTTACGAACTCTTCATGAGCTAATACATTAATCTACACATTTGAAATGAATTATTTCACTGTTTACATCTGTTTACGTATTAACTGTAACTGATCACTCTGAACATGAATGACTTGATGCTGTGGACGTATTAATGTGAAGTTAAGCAGTCTAGGGTAAGACCTGTACTTTTAACGATTCTACTCTGGCGGTGGTGTTGGGTACTATTACTGGCACCTGAAATGGACGATTGCATTCGGTTAGCGTGTGAACGATTAAATAATATTGTATTAAATGGTTCTAAGCAATCCAATAAATTGGTTACACCCGGAGATTTGATAACAAACGACACCGGTTTTTTTAGGTTGGTATACACGCTTGTTTTGAATAATATTGTCCGTTTAAATTCACATTTCAATTATTTCAGAGGTCATGGAACTTATGACAACGATCAATGTCTTCTTGCATCTGTAGCCGGAGTTGTGAAGCAAGTTGGCCGGCTGATCTCGGTGGTGCCTTTGAAAACACGTTACAACGGAGAAATTGGAGATAGGATTGTTGGTAGGATAACGGAAGTCCAACAGAAACGGTGGAAAGTTGATACAAATTCCAGAATGGATTCGATATTACACTTGTCATTCAACACTTTACCCGGAGGAGAGTCGGTTGGAAACAAACGAAATTATTAATTTGTCATCTCCTAATACCATTTTTATCTTATTTAACGATTTAGAGACGGCGTGGCATGGAAGATGAATTAATGATGCGACAGTACTTGAAAGAAGGGGACCTGATTAGTGTACAATTTTGTCTTAGCAAAAATTATTTGAATATTTCTGATTTATTTACTTATGTACAGGCTGAAGTTCACAAAGTTTACAACGATGGCTCTCTATCGTTAATTGTTAAAGATCTAAAATCGGGAAAAGTAATTAATTGATTGAGTATTAGTTGTTTACATTTTTTTTATATAAATATTTTTTCTTCTAAATTTCAGTTGTCTCAAGGAAGTCTTGTTCGAGTTTCACCTTCAGTGATTAAACGATCCAAATTGCACGTTCACGACCTTCCGTTTGGCATTACTGTAATTTTAGGAAATAATGGATTAATTTGGATTTCTTGTAAAACGAGAGAAGATATGACAGATGGTGTTGATCCTTTACATGATTTAGAGGTTAGGAGTCAAAGACAACATTGTTGACTGGAGTTAAAACAATCAATATTCTAAAATCTTTCAGCCAAGTATTGAAGCGAGTGATCGTGAAATTGCTGCTCGAACAAGGAATTGTATTTTAGCATTAGCAAATAGTCGTGTTATGCTGTACGATACGTCAATTATTTATGCGTACGAGGAGTCTCTTAAATATTCGGAGGTAACGTATTTGTTATAGTATTTGAGAGGAGTTTTATAAATTTTTTTATTTTTTATATTTTTTTACTTAGGCTAAGCTCTTATTAAAACCTGAAGTAATTGCGGATGTTTCAGAATGCACAAGACGAAGATTAAATGAAATGGAAACATGAAAAATATTCAAATTACACTTGTGTTTTATAAATAAAACAAATAAAATTGAAATTTTGTCATCATAAATCTACATTTTAGAAAAACAGTAATAAATCGTGCAAGTTTCGACACAACAATTATTCCACTATTGATCTTTGACCCAGATAACAAATTCCCGCCTTACAAGAATCTAAAAAACCTTAGTTGAGTGTTCTTGCCACCAGGTTTCTGTTTATATAACAAAACCGAAGAAAACATTTACTGTAATTTAGAATTTAAAATATGCTTTTAACTTCAGATAGAATTATTAGAATAAATTTCTTTGAGTCGCGTACTCGATTAAACACTATCTTTAATTATAAATCTTAATTTTTTGCAAATTATTCAATTCGTTCATAGAGGGCGATTGGGCGATTGGGTTGATCTAGAAGGTTCTTTTTCTTGCGATAGAATTAGACTGCGTTTTCCATACCACGTTGTTTGAAGAATGGGAGATCAAAAGATTGAGGTAATAAATTGAAATTTTATACGTAAAACAAGTAATAAGTCAAAGAAGTTTAGTTTAACGGACAACAAAACGTGAAGATTTTCAAACTGAAATCAGCTAATGATTTTTTGAATTTTCTAGGCGAATAAATTGAAGGACTTGGGCAACGGTTCTTTATCCGCTGGGAATATTGACCAAGCCATAGAGTATTACTCAAAAGCCATTAACTTAGATGCCCAAAACCATGTTCTATTTAGCAACCGATCTGCTGCGTACGTTAAAGCAAATCGTTTCCAAGAAGCTTTGAAAGACGCTGAGAAAACAATAGCGCTTCAACCAGCATGGGGCAAGGTGTGTTGCCAATTAACAGAAATTTTGGGAAAATTCAAACTGAATTTTTGAAATAGGGTTATTCGAGAAAAGGTGCAGCTTTAGAGTATATGGGAAAATACCAAGAAGCTTTAACCGCGTACGAAGAAGGTTTGAAGAATGATTCAGCTAATCAACAACTGAAGGATTCAGCTGCAGAAGTCAGGAAAAAGTTATATTGTGCGTGTTACATGAAATATTGTTAAACGGGATATTTATGTTATTTTTGTTTTGTTTTATTAACAGCTAATGAATTTCCACTAGACAATCCATTCGGAGGGTCGGATTTGATGGCTAAGTTAGCCATGAACCCCAAAACGAGAGGTTACTTAAGCGATCCTGGTTACATTGCGATGATTAACGAACTTCAAAGAAATCCTAATTCAATGAGGTTCGATTATTTGTTTTCTATCAGTTGAGTGCATTGATTTTAATTGTTTCATTTTTTTTAGCAATTTCCTTAAAGATAAACGAGTTTTAGATACTTTAGGGGTTTTAATGGGGTTAAACTTGGATCAAACGGGAGATGAAGCGATGGACACTTCTGAGCATGAAGAAGTACCCAAAGAAGAACCAAAACCAGCACCGACAACTAATTTAAGGAAAAGTGATCCTCCAGCTGAACCCATCAGCGATGAGAAAAAAAGGGTAATTCTTTTATCAAAAGAGAAAAAAAAAATATTTTTGTGATTATATATATATATTTTTTTAATGCTCTGCAGGCGGCAACAGAAAAGGAGCGTGGTAATGATGCGTATCGAAAACATAATTTCGAAGAAGCGCTAGAACACTACGAACAAGCCTTTAAGTTTGATTCTTCTGATATGACATTCCTCAACAACATTGCTGGTAAATTCCGTGAAGTCTTTGTATCAAAATAGGAAATTTTATTTAATTAATTAATTTGTTAAAATTTTTTTTTTTTACATTTTTAGCTGTTTATTTTGAACAAGGCAGATATCAGGAATGCATTAAACAATGTGAAAAGGCTGTCGAAGTTGGACGTGAAAATAGAAATGACTACAAACTAATTGCCAAGCAAGTGTTTCTTAATGTTTCATCGGTATTAAATTATTTATACTTTTTTTTTTTTTTAATGTTTTAGGGCGTTAGCTCGAATTGCAAATTCATATTGCAAGCTTAAGAATTTTGGAAAGGCAAAAGAGTATTACGAGAAATCATTAAGTGAACATCGAACTCCGGAAACAAAAGCTAAACTATCAGATGTATTTTAATTTACGGAAAATTTTAAGTATTATTTTTTTTTAAACGATGAATTACTTTGTAGATTGAAAAGATATTTAAACACGAACAAAAAAAGGCTTACATCAATCCAGAGATAGCTCTAGAAGAAAAGAATTTGGGCAACGATTGTTTTGCTAAAGGTAGTCGGCGTTTTAAAGCAGACAAACGATAGTTATATATTTAAAAAAAAATCTGTTTTAAGGTGACTATCCACAAGCTGTTAAGCACTACAGCGAAGCAGTTAAACGCAATCCTGACGATGCCAAGCTCTACAGCAACAGAGCCGCTTGTTATACCAAATTGGCAGAATTTCAACTTGGTCTTCGAGATTGCGATGAATGCATACGTTTAGAGCCGGACTTTAGTAAGCGTTTAAGAAATCATTATTCATTAATGAAGTTGAAGACAATTTAAAATTTTTATTTTTTTTATTAGTTAAAGGTTACATTAGAAAAGGTACGATATTGATGGCGTTGAAAGATGAATCGAAAGCGGCACAAGCTTTCAGAAAGGCGGTTGAACTCGATCCAAACAACCAGGTAATGTTTGTTATTGAACTACGATTTGACTGGAGTTAAATATTTTTTAAATTTTGTGTGTATTTAGGAAGCTATCGATGGTTTCAGGCGATGCTCGATGGCTTTAAACTCTGATCCTGAGGAAGTTAGGCGCCATGCTATGTCCGACCCGGATGTTCAAAGGATTTTAAAAGATCCAGCGATGAGATTGATTTTGGAACAGATGCAGGACGACCCGAAGGCTTTACAAGAGTATGCTGAATAGAACTTTTAACAGTGAACATTTAAATTAATTTTATTTTTACTACAGGCATCTTAGAAATCCAGAAATTGCAGCAAAAATTCAAAAGCTTATAGAATCTGGACTGATTGCCATACGTTGAAAATTGAGTGAAGATATTTGTGCATTGCCGATGTTAAAGCCTTATTTTGGTTTGCGGTTATGTTTTAAGAAGCTTTGTACAACAGGGCCAGTAATATGCGGTTATTTTATTGGTCTGGCACTAAAACACCATTTTTTTTACGATTGTTTATGATCTTACATTGATACACTTATGTATTATTAGGTGGACATTCCTTAGTAATACTTTGTTCACTTGTATAATTAGAATTGAATAAAGAGTTAAATACGTTTGATTAATGTATATTAATGTGGTCGAAGTGTTTTGTTAGTGAAAATAAATATTTTTCTAGTAGGATGACTCGGCATTGTTTTTGTTTTTACTTTTACTTCTATCGCTGACGATTGACAATAGAGGGCGCAACACATGCAATAATGGCAGCCATGGCGTTTTTGGATTTGCATTGATGCTCAGTTACCGCCGTTAGTTCTTGATTCTCGTCATTACGTTAATTTGAAGCCGTGAATTTTAATTTCTAAGACTTAAACAATGGTTAGTAGTTATTTTAAATCAACTTTGCCGATTTGAAACACAAAGTACAGTCATTGTAAAATAGAAATTGTGTTTTCCCAAAGTGAACTCGAATATGCTGAATCACGCATTTGAAAAATGTAAATTAAATCATTTTTACAGGGTCAAAATCAATCTGTTGGAGGAAGCGGTGGCTCGGGAGGAGACAAGAAAGATGATAAAGACAAGAAGAAAAAATACGAACCTCCGATTCCAACTAGAGTGGGCAAGAAACGGAGGAAACAAAAGGGACCCGAAGCTGCTAACAAACTGCCTTTGGGTAATTAATTTCCATTTCCACTTTGGTTTTATATTTTTTTGGAAATTAATATAATTTCAATGATTTATAATTATTCTAGTGACACCGCACACAAGATGCAGGTTGAAGCTCCTAAAGTTGGAACGGATTAAGGATTATTTATTAATGGAAGAGGAATTTATCCGCAATCAAGAAAGATTGAAACCTCAAGAAGAAAAACATGAAGTAAAATCGTAATAAAATGTGATTTGAATAATTTAAATAATTATTTTGCATCCGATTTCAGGAAGAACGGTCGAAAGTGGATGATCTTCGAGGCACACCTATGTCTGTTGGTACTCTTGAAGAAATTATTGACGATAATCACGCCATCGTGTCCACATCAGTTGGAAGTGAACATTACGTCAGTATTTTGTCATTTGTGGATAAGGATCAATTGGAACCGGGTTGTTCAGTTTTGCTTAACCATAAGGTATTTTTAGAGTGTTTTGATCTCTTAACTGGCTGTAACCTCGCAATTACTTCAAGGTACATGCAGTGGTGGGTGTTTTGTCTGACGACACTGATCCAATGGTAACCGTTATGAAATTAGAAAAAGCGCCGCAAGAAACTTACGCCGACATTGGAGGATTGGACACCCAAATTCAAGAGATTAAAGTAAGACATTGTAACGTTTTTTAGCAACCCCTTTTATTGAATTAATGTTTTTGTAACTAGGAATCTGTTGAATTACCATTAACTCATCCCGAATATTACGAAGAGATGGGAATTAAACCACCTAAAGGTGTTATTTTGTATGGCCCGCCCGGAACCGGCAAAACATTATTAGCAAAAGCAGTTGCTAATCAAACTTCAGCTACATTTTTGCGTGTAGTCGGTTCTGAACTCATTCAGAAATATTTGGTTTGTTATGCATATTTTAGAAACTAATTAACCGTTTACTGATGGTTGCGTTTGAAAACTAGGGCGATGGTCCGAAGTTAGTTCGCGAATTGTTTCGAGTTGCGGAAGAACATGCCCCAGCTATTGTTTTCATCGACGAAATTGATGCCGTTGGAACGAAACGATACGATTCAAACTCTGGCGGAGAGAGAGAAATCCAACGTACCATGTTGGAGTTGTTGAATCAACTTGATGGGTTTGATTCGAGGGGCGACGTTAAAGTATGTAAAACGGATGATTTTTTTTTTGTTTAAAACCGGTGATAAATTTATATTTTAAGGTTGTCATGGCAACGAATCGAATCGAAACTTTGGATCCTGCTTTAATTAGACCGGGCCGAATTGATCGCAAAATTGAATTTCCCTTGCCCGATGAGAAAACGAGGCGCCGAATCTTTCAGATTCACACAAGCAGAATGACATTGGCAGAAGATGTTAATTTGGAAGAGTTGATCATGTCAAAGGATGACTTATCTGGAGCGGATATAAAAGTATTATTTATAAACGGATTGATTAAATGTGCGGTGGAAATTTACAGAAATTAATTTTAATTTTCAGGCCATTTGCACAGAAGCAGGTTTAATGGCGCTTCGTGAACGGCGAATGAAGGTAACAAATGAAGATTTTAGAAAATCTAAAGAGAATGTTTTGTATCGTAAGAAGGAAGGCACTCCGGAAGGATTGTACCTTTAATTTGTTATTACAGATACTTTTTTTTGTCAATGTTAACATTCAATTAGAAATAAATGTTTTGCTACTATAATGTGCAATGAATTCACTGAAATTTCTAGGGTTAATCTGTAATTCACAAGCGCGTTTCTGTTACGTAATTATCTACAGATGACGTCTTTGATAATTGTTCTTGAAGGATCCATTTTTCATTTGGTTTGAATGCATTCTTCCAATTCTACATAACGGAATATATTTTTTGAATTTAAATTTCATAGGCACACAAAAAAATTAAAACTTACGCTGGTTTTCCAATACTTATAAACAACTAAAACAGCCCAAAAAATTGGTTGAAGAATAATAAGGAAAGCGATGAACCAACCAAAAATATGCGCAAAAATTGGGTAATGGTAACAACCGTATGTGGGAGGTGTAAACACACTCCAAGATATTACAGTTAGAGTCTGGAAAAAGATTAATTAATTTTTAATGTCGTTTACAAACGATTCAAATAAATGCCATCGCTTCAAATTGTCTTGTGGTGGACAAACGAATGTAGCGATGAAAGTTTGTTGTTTATTTTATGGTTTTACGTGTAACTATTAGCTTACAAGTATAACGATAGGACATAAGTACTTCCAACTAAGTTGTAGAAATATATTTGGTTTGAAACCGAGCATTTGGTTGACATCTTGGCAAAATTTATCCAACCCTACAAGAAATACAGTAATTGCATTAAATAATTGTTAAATACCGTATTGAATGTAATAAACCATAAATCCACATGATCGCAATAACTTCCCAAGCCAGCAGCAATGTCCTGCCCATCACGCTGTAGTCATCCACTAAATTTAAAACATATTGTCCACCCTGTAACCAAACAGTAAAAATGTAATATAAGTAGTTGTTTGACCAAGTCATCACTGACAGCGGTGCAGTAAATTAGTCCAAGCAGAAAAAATACGACGCATGAAATAAAGTAAAGTAGTGTCTGGTGCTTTTCTAAGTTTGGTCTGTCGTCAAACATCGCGGTCCACAATGCTTCCAATGAGGCAAACTGAAGGGAGAAATTATTAAAAGTTATAAACTTTAGTCATTATTGTGTCTTTATAGGCGCAATGTGCGGGGTCCACAAACTGAGTCTGTACACGTGCGTTCGGGCCAAAATTGACACTAAAAAGTGATTAGAATGCAGCTGTTGTTTCCAAATTTTACTTATGCAAACGAAATGAGTTTTCTTAACTGTTGAGTCAATTCCAAGTGTAAATAACATAAGAAAAAACATAAAACACCATAGTTGGGGAACAGGTAGAAGTGTAACGACTTCTGGAAATACAATGAATGCTAGTCCTTGTCCTGCCATGTAAATTTTAAGAGAAAAAAAATTAGGATCGTACAAACAAAACAGGTTTGCGCTTGTAATATAAAAATGGCTTACCACCACTGAAAACTTTGTCCATATTTAGGTTTAAACTTTTCGCCAGGGAACCGATTACTCCAAATACAACAGTACTAGCCATCACACTCGTTACATAATCCAAGGTAACAACTTGTAAAGCATCTCTGAAATGAATTAATTGGTCAGCGCCCGTTTTATTTTTGTGTTTAGACGAGAATTAAAACGATTTTCCTGGCTTCTAAAACCACACAATTTAATTCCTAGATAAATACAGTCATAAATCGTGTGGTAACTCATCTTTTAGATCCAATAAGTTATTGCTGACCTGGGAAATTTGTTTGTGAAGCGGTTATAGCTGGCTAGTGTTATTAAACCTCCGTTAGCTAAGCTTAAAGAATACACCAATTGCTGCGCTGCGTTATACCATACCTAATAATTTGTTTTTAATATTTTTAATGCAAAACCTGATCAAGCAACACCACCACACGTCTTCACTTTGATTTCTAGAAGTTTACTCCAATTGGGACTGAAAAAGTGGGCAAGACCATCGACTGCTCCATCTAATAATAAACTTTGAATCATCAGTGCTATCAGGATAACGTATGGGAGTGTAGCAGTCACATAAACTGCCTGAAAATTCAAAATATCAGTAATTAATTACTATTTTTTCCCCATCTATTTTGTCGTTACCTTTCCTGATGTTTTTATACCTTTAAAAACACAAATGAATATTAGAATCCAAGTGATAGCCAATGCTATAGCTAGTCGCCATTGAGGAACATTAATGTTCTCGATTCCATTTGCAGCATGAATATTCAGTACATAATTTCTGACGAAGGAAATTATACGTCCGTATAAGTAATCTGTAGTAGGCAGATTAATATTTATTTTTTACTCCCAAAATTGCTGCGTCGATGTCTGTGGAATAGTAATATTGCTATTGCAATCAGCTTCGTGGTTTGCGATTGGCATTTTTTCCATTTGTTTAATCTGTTTTTATTTAAATGTTTAAGTCACGCTATTTTGTTTTTAAAATGTCTAAATATTAGTACAAATTAATAACCTTTAGTCGAACGTAGCAATTATCATCAGCTCCCCACCAAGAGCTACAATTTGTCCACGGTAATTTTTCAGTAAACGACAACATCATATATAACACCGTGTACGATATAATTACATTATAATACGTTATTCCGATTACAACTGTAACTATCATTCCCCAGCCAATTCCTACAAAATAATAAAGCATTAAAAAAAATTTCTGAGAAGAATCTGACGGGCTGTGCTGCGTAATGACAAATGTGGTAAATTCTGCGTTTGTAAATGTTTACCTACCTATTGCTGCTGGGCAAGAGTGCCATACAGCGAGAGCTCCGCTTTGCGAATATTGTCCTCGCGCAATCTCCAAATAGTATAACGGGTAACCGATGAGTATAGATAGAAGGATGTAGGGTATTTGAAATGTTCCTTTAGTTAAGAAATGCTTATTATTCATTTAAAATTTTGCTGATTTGTACAATTTTTCACTTCTTACCGCCACCATTTTCAAACGCGACGTACGGATAACGCCAGACATTACCAATGCCAACCGATAAACCAATGCACGATAAAACAAATTCTACTTTATTGGACCAGTGTTTGTGTTTTTTTCGTATTTCAGCTGTAGGCGCTGATACACTAGCTGACATCTCGAATGGCAGAAATGATTGTTAGTTTCGAGACAATTTTCCTTAATTGTTAACGTACACTGCAAAGAAATAAGTGTGTCAGATTTCTTATCAAATAAACCTTTGCACTTTTTCAAAAAAAATTGTTTATGCATACACTTGTCTAGCAATGTCTCGGATGACGGATTTTCACTCGATGTCAGTTTCAATTCAGTAAAGGCATTTGAACGACGTCACGTTTCCTTTCAATACTGGCCATTCAGTTTATGTAACTTACTTAATCTAATAAGATAAAGAGATAGTCGGAACTCGTGGGGGGGTTAAACCTTTAATGTTAAAAATATATATATTCTACTACCAATCAGGCCAAAAAGGATTTGGCGTACATGCGGGAAAACATGTCCCGCCATTGATGGATGGCGATTAAAAGAAGTGTTTTTATTTACTTCATGTCCTCACATTTGTTGCGGGTTTGAAAAATATGTAAAATTGTTTTTGTGCATATATGAATAAAAAAGCACAATTACCATAAACGCTGGAATTTTAAACAACTCTAGAAATTAATTATTTTGTTACTGTAATGATACGCAGTGAAAATAGGAATAGCTGTTACTGGATGAGTGAGTAATGCTTTCTGCTATTGTTCATTAAGATATTGGATGGAGGAAAGGAGATAAGAACTGCTTATCGTGCTTTTTATAAGATTTTATTAGAGCATAGCAGTTAAGCAGTGTTGGATCTGATCAGCACTGGGAGTCCCAGTGTTTCTCATTCTAGTCTGATGTGATTAAGGTATTGTTTCTACAGCAATTGATTTTTTTTCTGGTAGGGATTCTGACTACAAAAATTATCTGAGTGGAATTTTTTTTTCAAACATTTGCATCGGGTTGTTTTTAAATTTTGCGCCTTTTTTGCCCCCCCAGTGGTTTGGATGCTTACTTCTTTCAAATACGGCAAGCCTATTTACGAAGATAATAGGTTAGATGTTACAAATCCTTGCAATTATCAACCTTTAGATAGAAAATGTCTTTCTGCAAAATTTAATAAATGTAAAAAAAAAAAAAAAAAATGGACGACAAAGCTAGAATGTTTTTTTTTAAGTGTTATACATGAAAACATGAATGAAACAAATAAAAACGTTTATTTACTGCAAAAAGCAATTTATAACTTATTTACTAAAGTTAACTGAAACTAATTACTAAAACAAATTTGAAAAAAAAATTTTTACCACATTCGCTGCGAACAGGATTCGAACCTGTGCGGGATAATCCCATTGGATTTCAAGTCCAACGCCTTAACCACTCGGCCATCGCAGCACACAGGTTGGGGCTTCATATTTCATTTAAAGCTATTGCACAGATAAAATTGTATTTTACATTAAAAAAAATTAGTACGAAAGATTTCTACAGTTGCTGCGATGGCCGAGTGGTTAAGGCGTTGGACTTGAAATCCAATGGGAATTTCCCGCGCAGGTTCGAATCCTGTTCGCAGCGAAAGTGTTAAAATTGATTTTTTTCTTTTCAAATATTATTTGTTTCAAACTTATTATTGTTTTTCTCAAAAATCCAACATAAAATTTTATTATTTTTTTATTTTTGCCCTCAAATTGGACTGCATTTTTCAAATTGCATCACCAGGTGTCACTGTTTCGTATTACTCAGTGCGTTGCTATAGTTACTATACAATACGGCTATGAAAACAAACATACTGCCGTAATTAACGCGAGCAGTTATCATGAGTTTATGGGATATAGCGCTCGAAGAAAGCAGCAAGAAGGGCAAAGATGGTAGTTACGTCATATCGATATGTTTAATTATTTAATTCACTGACATTTACTCAAACAGCTAAAGGGGCTCAAAACGAATCAACTATTATCTTTCTGGGAAGCAAAGGAGCGGTAATTTAATATAAAAAAAAAAACTGAATTAAAATATCACAAAATAAACTCTGCCATTTTTTAAATAGGGAAAAACGACATTAATTTCGCGCTTTTTGAACAAAACCGAAAATCCTAAATCAACCATTGCGTTGGAGTACACATACGCGAGACAAAATAGAAACACGGCTTTGGTATAAAATTAAAAAAAAATGTTTAAAAAATAATAATAAATTGCAAAATGACCAATTTCATTAGTGCAAAGACGTTTGCCACATTTGGGAACTAGGTGCGGGCACCCTTCTCACAAAGCTGCTGGAAATTCCAATTACGTCGGAAACAATCAAGTAAATATGTAGGGGATGTAAACAACAAACTAATGATGATTAATCCCTTATTTAATTTCGAGTTCTTTGAGCATTGTACTCGTGATTGATTTATCTAAACCGAATGAAATGCTGTACGCACTCGATACATTTCTCAGCACTTTGCGAACCACTTTGGATCAGGTTCTGTCACATTCTCGTCAGTTAAAGGAAAATCTGACGAACAATATTTGGAAAAAAATTGGAAAAGATCATGCAGTAGGGTTGAAATTTGTGTTGATTTTATTTTTTTTATATAAAAATATGATTTTATGGCTCAGGATAAAGGAAATATTGATCCATTACCAGTGCCTGTGATAATCGTAGGCGGGAAATTTGACATTTTTCAAGTTCGTTAAAAATAACGAATAGAATAAATAAAATAAAATAAAATAAAATAAAAATATTTTTTTGAAGGATTTTGATCCTGAGCACAAAAAGATAATTTGTAAAACGTTAAGGTTTATTGCGCATAAGAACGGAGCTGCTTTGCAGGTAAGTTTTACCTCGGTAACTGTATTTTATTTGTGTCAACTTATTCTTTTTTTTTTTTTTTTTTTTTTTCTTTTTTTTTTTTTTTTTTTTTTTTTTTTTTTTTTTTTAGTTTTGCAGTGCTAAAATTGAAAATCTAATAAATAAAGCGAAAGTAGTATTTAGCCATTTAGGATTCAACAATCCCTTACCTTCGTAATTTAATTAGAATTTTAAAAAGCATAAAAATTAATATTTTTTTAAAAAATATTCTTATGATATTTAATAGTCAGTCAATATCACAGGATTATAATAAACCAATTCTCATTCCGTTTGGAGCTGATTCATTTAATCAAATTGGTATTTCTTTACGGTACTGATTATAAATTAAATTTTTTTTTAAATATATAAATTTTTTAAATTGTAGACAACACTGCTGATTCTACCAATAAAACGTAAGTGTTTTATTTCAAACTTAATTGATGATTTTAAAAATTGAATACGTTGAGAATTTTATAGATCGTTTTCTGCTTGGAAGAATACATTCGAAACGCACTTTCCTCAGGTTTTTATTATCTATTATTTAATTTGCACGCACTGATAATTTCTACAATATAATAGGTGTCTGAAAAGACAATTTTACCCGATGATCCAGCAAAAGATGCAAATTTCAAAGAACCTGACGTCGATAAGCTACGAAGTCTCAAGGATGAAGTAAATGTGAAAAAACTCGCATTAATTCATCATTTAAAATTATCTTTATATTATTAGGAGCTGCAACGTTATCAGCGAATGGGAAAAGGCGATAGCACGATTTCAAAAATCTCAAAATAAAATAAAACAAATGATTTGTATTTACAAATATTTACCAATAAAACAATTTGAAAAATCTTTTCCATATTCAACAAGAGATGGCAAGCAATGCCGTGACGTAACTGCGCAAGCGCACGAATGTCCTCGGGAAGCAATGGGGTTTTGGATGGGTAATTTGTTGCAACGAGTTTGATTGCAGATGTTCATTTATGTTCAAATTTAATTAGCTAAGTTTGTTTAAACAAAAAAAGCACGCGTACATATCGAACCGATTGCACGGAAGGATTACAAACATCGCGGTAAATACTTGCTGGAAATATTGACCGAATTAAACGACGAAGGTAAGTTACAATTTGAGGCTAGTGCTAAGCCTAACGGTTGGTTCACTGCCGGTTATTTTTATCTAATCATTGTGGATCAAATTAATTAAAAGCAAAAAGAAGACAACTGCCGAGTTATTAATTACGCTTTTATTTCCAGCGGGATATATCGAGTATACGATGGCCAACGAAAAAAATGAGGTCCTGCTTTAAATGTCTATAATGACACGGATTTTTGTGAAAGTTGCAAGATCTAGGCCAAATTTGTCCTACCTGCAAAGCACTCAAGCGTACGTAATTTTTATTTAACGAGGTTTTATTTGTGCATATACTTGTTTATCGTACAAATTTAGCGAAGGGTTGGGTGTGGCGGTTGGTTTTATCTTCGACAAAAGTATTAATGGCATTTGCTGCTGTTTGTTGACATTTCAAATAGGAAATTTTGAATTTTTGGTAATTTTTTTTATTTTTATTTTTTTTTTATTTTTTTGGGTAAATTCAAGAAATAAAATTAAAAAGTTTGTGAATACCGTGCCATTAGTTACGCTTTTGTGATTTATTACTAACCGACCTGTAGGTTTTTAAAGTGGAAAAACAAATTGGCACCAAGTTCGAGTTTATTGTGTAAATATTACTAGGAAAAAAAAACAGGTATGAGTATTACAAATTTCACTCTTTATAGCCATGAAAGGTAAAAATATTTCCCACTATAAACTTGTTTTTAACCCCGAGGTTTCATTAAATTAAAAAAAAAAAAAAAAAACATTTCACACTCAAAAACTTTCGAATTTTAAACGAAAATAATCCGTTTAAGTATTTTGCATGAAAGGGTATTGAACCGATTTTTACGCAATAAAAATCCTATTTAATTTAATCTCATAAAATCTAATTTGGAGCCCATCCTTTTTAACCACCATTTAACTCCAAAATTACACTAAAACATAGATTCACGTAAATAAAAAGTAAAAACCTAGAAAGGTGAAATTGGTAATATTTTTATATTGTCAAAGTCTCGTATACGTTGTGACGTCATCGAGTGAATAGGCGCTGTGGCTGTGGCGGAAAGCCAGTCAAAGCAGCAGGTAACACGCTAGCAGATTACAGGAATCCCAAACTCAAACCTCGATATCGCGGGATTAGTCGTGTGATAAAACATATAAAAACTATTCCAATTGGTTCTCAACACAAATACATCTCGTTAATCGTAATGGGAATAGCGAAATACTTCCAAAGGAAGGCTAGAAGTGCGGGCAAGGTAAGTTGTAGCTGCAAGTAATCTTTTCTCCCCAATGGAGGCTGTTTCTTCAAGGTTATTTTATGCTTAATTGGTTCCTGTTTCCCTCAGTTTGTATTTGGTTTGGAAATTTAATCGTGGAATTTTTTTTTCCTTTTTGGGAAGATTAATTATTTTTGTACAATTAAAGCGGAGATTGAATGATAAATCCACTTGTTGAAACTTTTCTCTTTTTTTTTTTTTGGGTTAAGGCCCCTCCCTTTTTCCAAATGAATAACTTAAGGCGAACAACGAATTTGATTACGACATTTCGCCATCTGGCATACTAACTAATCAAGGATGTAGTTTTCGACAAGGTTTAAATTTCAGTCGGGGTCGACAACAAAATTGATTTTTCATGTTTTTTTTTTAAAAAAAAATGTAAAATCTTTTTATTTTGATGTTTAATTGATATTTGTGATATTTATTTATGAAATTTTGAATTTTACAGTTAGTACGAATGGACCGCTTAAGGCGGAGCTTAAGGGAGAGTTTTCGACGAAAGAAGGAACATGTCCCCGAATGCAGTAAGCCTCACCAATGGCAATCGGACGAGGCTGCCGTTAGATCAGGAACGTGCAATTTTGCTGTTAAAGTATGTTCTAAAAAATATTTTTGATTTTAGTGATAATTTTTATAATTTTTTTAATTTTAGTATTTGGGTTGCGTTGAAGTATTTGAATCGAGGGGAATGCAAGTATGCGAGGAAGCCTTGAAATTACTTCGGGTATGTTTTCGAAGAATAGTAATCTTGGATCTTGGACAGTTTTTTTTTTCAGTTTTGATTAAAGTTAATTAAATAAATGTTTGGTAAATGACATAATAATTGATGTTGTATTTAAAGATGATATTTTATCATGTGGAATGTTAAGTTGTTGTTTTTTTAAATTTATTTATATAATGTTATGGTCTTGCATTAAACAAAGAATTTCAAGGTTAGACGGAGTAATTCATGTGCATACGATGTTGTTTATCATTGCAGAATTCCAGGCGAAGACCTATCAAGGGTATTTTGTATGTCACTGGTGATGGATTAAGGGTTGTGGAAGATGAAACTAAAGTAGTAAATCTATTTTGAATATTTTGTTTTCAATATATAACCGAGTTTGATGTTTATTTTAGGGATTAATCGTAGATCAGACGATAGAGAAGGTGTCGTTTTGCGCGCCGGATAGAAATCACGATCGAGGATTTTCGTACATATGTCGCGACGGAACGACTCGGCGTTGGATGTGCCATGGGTTTTTAGCTGTAAAGGATTCGGTAAGCCGAATTTTTTAATATTTTTATAATCGGTTTAAAATTTTTATGCGTTTGATATAGGGGGAAAGACTCAGCCATGCAGTTGGTTGTGCCTTTGCTGCTTGTCTGGAGCGCAAGCAAAAGAGGGACAAGGAATGTGGAGTCACGATGACCTTTGACCCCAATAACTCGACCTTTACACGCACGGGATCTTTTAGGCAAACTTCTCTCACGGAACGCATGCAGGACCCTCAAGAATGTAAACCGGCAGGTAACTGACATATAAAAAAAATTTGATTTTGATTTTGGGTTTGGATGTTTGTAACGGAGAAATGTTGATTTTAGATCCTCCACCGGTCAAGCAAGTGCACAATCCTTTCGCTATCGAGAGACCTCATGCGACGCCCATGATGCTTCAACGCCAAGGATCGTTTCGTGGATTTAGTCAACTAAGTCAGAGTTCACCGTTTAAGCGCCAGTTGTCCCTAAGGCTGAACGAGTTACCGTCAACGCTTGAGAGACAACGATCGCTGTCGTTGGAATCTTCAGATTTCTCACGAGAGAATGGACCAGGTTCGGACACATGATGGAATCTTGATGTTTTCAACCTTCGCAATTCCCATTTTCTGTTTATTTATTTGGTTTTGGTTCATTTCTATGTATATTTTTTGAAAGAATGTGTACATAAGTTGAGATTATTAACCAAAATAACTAATACGTCTATTAGTCGTTTTTGGGTAGTCATTTAAAACAATTGTTTACAGAGAGTCCGCAACTTCCTCCTCGCACAACTCGAGATCGACTCCATTCATTGCCGAATGCAGTAAATAGTGAGTTTACTGACAATATTAACCCTCATTTAACGTCCCTAGATACGTTGCATGTGTATATGATTGAGTGATTGTTGCTTATTTACGTTTCAATTTATCATGAGGTCAATTTGGAATGTGAACCCATTTGATAGTAATTTTTTTTTTGTGTGTCGTTTTTTAGTGAGTCCAATAATGGAAGGCTCTCCCGTGATTGACAAACAAGACACAATTAGTGCCATGTGTCAGCAAGTGTCGCAAGGGTTATCGTTTCTGTCTAACACGGACGATCCGTTCGTAAGATCAATGAATCAGCCAGCAAGCAGTCCAGCTCTAGCGGCGCTGCAGACACAATATAACGCCAATGTGTCAAAACAGCCGTTCATTTCTCAAGCGAGGCAACCGGCCTTCACGAGTATGAGTAACAGTGTGGTACCGCAATCCTACATCGGTTCGGTCTACGTGACCCAGACATCTGCGATTAATACTACGAATTCACAACCAGTTAATCCAGGTAATAAAAGTTGTGAAATAGATGTTGCTTTAATTTTATTTCATCTTTCATCTATTTATTTGTTTATTTGTTTATTTATTTTTGAGTTATTGACTTTTAACGCACGAAGTATATTATTTATATTACTTTTTACTTTTTTTAGGACATGGATAGCGCTGTCATCTTGATTATTTTTAGTTTGTTGCATGTTTGAATGTGCTTTCACCACACAAATCCACTTTTAATTGCTTGACGATTATTAGAATTTGATTGAGGCAGAATTATTATATTTTTATTTTGCATTTGGGTAATTAAAAGAGGATTTGATGTTTTTTTCTTTTGAGCATGTGTGTGATCTGAATTGTGTGCCAATGCAATGCTTATTTTAATCATTTCAGTTGCTCTCACTAATCCACTTTTTTTTTTCTCTTTTTTTTTTTTTTTCTGTTCTCTTTGATTTTCTCATTTTCAGTTGGAATGGCCATTAATCAGCCATCGATAACGAACCCTTGGAGCCAAGCTTTAATAGTGTCCGAGGCTGTTGCTGCTCCCTCTGCAGCCGAAGCATGGCTCGCATCTGCAGAATCTATTCCTAAATCTGCATCGAACCCATGTGATCTCTTTGTCGCCAATCAGTTTAATGGTGAAATTTCATCCATAGGGCAACAACCTGCCGGATCTATCATGGCTGCACCGTCACCTCGCAGAGCGCCTCATCTAGCTCAACTGCGCAGTCAATCGTTGGGTGATGCGCCTTCCAACTTACCAAAAACTGAACCGTGGGCCAACGGCACGAGTTCGCGTGACCCCTTTGACGCGGAATGGGCCGCTTTAGCCGCAACCAGGTCTCAGACTAGTACAAATCCGTTTCAACAAAATTCTATGAAAGCGTTTGAGGTGAAGTTATAACAAAAGTTTGGATACAATCACAAACAAACAGGTAAATATGGTCATCTGTTGCTGAGATAATTTCAGCTGAACGATAAATGTAACCGAAATACACGAGCGAACTTGTTAAAACGTGATTTGTACTGTAAGAGATGATCGCAGTTTGCCATCAAGAACCACATCTTGGGAGTACTTAAATCACATTTCGAAATTAGGGGAGCAACAAACCTGAAATACCTTGATGTTGTATTTTAACTGGAAATAGTGATTTTTTTCTTTTTTTCTCTTTATCAATTTCTTTTTTTTTTCAAAAACTTTTTTTGGGTTTTTTTTTAAAGAAAAAAAATTAAATTCTTTGGACGAATTAGTTAAAAGGATTATTTTAAAGATGAAAGTGTTACAAACGAAAACCATAGCAATTAAGTGTACATATTCACGAAAGTTATATTTAAAAAATGACACTGCTGTATACTACAGACAACTGGTGTAAATTAAGTCCAATTAAATTTTCTAGGGTGTACTAATTAATTTACTGTTGACTAAATAGGTATGCATACGTCATCTATTGTGTAGATTATGTGCAAAATACCAGACCAAGAGGTAGCTATGGCGTACTTGATCTGCTGCCTTATATGTATGTAATATAAATTGGTTTGCAGTAAGTATGTTTTGTAGGAAATGTTTGCTACCTTTGTAGCTTATTATTTTTTTATATATATTTAATAACATTAATAATTATTTGTGAAATTGTGCTAAGCACTACACATGGGGTGGTAATGTCACCCATTTTTTGTTTGTTAATTAACTATTTGCAGCAGTTAAAACGTGTTTTCTTTCACACTTTATTCGTTTTTGAGTACAGATAACTTTGCATTCCAGTTTTTCAATATTTTGTATAGCAATTGTTCAATGGTCATTATTAGAAAAGAAATAAAATGTGCAGTTTACTAACTCATATTAGTCACGTGAACACTTCTTAAGCATTAATAAATGTCAAATTTAAACGTTAAAGACAGAGACCATTGAATAGGGAGCTGATTTCTATTGATGCCGTGGGAAAGTCATCAAAAAAGGATCTGATTTTTATTTTTACAGCATTTTACCTAATTATTTAATATTTTTTCAGGATGCTAAGTAAAACCAACAACGTTTGTTTAGTTAGTGCTGAAACTTCTACTTTAATAGAGTAAATGGGCATGAAAAAGGGTGACATTCCACAATCATTCTGAGCTTAGTTAAACTATCATAATCTTAGGCTTGTAACAATATTTTAATATTTGGGCGAATTGTTTTTGCACAAAAAAATTGTAAATTTTTGCAAGAAGTTGATGTTGATATTACGACAAGATAATTTATTTGTTTTAAGGCTGACATGATGCATAATATTGCTACATATTGTTCGATATGGTTGAAAACAGCAAAAATATGTACTTATGGGTTTTGGAGGATCTGTTCTGATGCTGTTAACTATTGTATGTAAACATGGCACGAATAAAATAATCCGATGCGATTTGATCCCGGTGTCGTGTAATTTAAGTTACGATAGAATAACATGCGCAACAGGTTTTAACATGGAATAATAGTTTATCCCTTCTAATTTACAATGGTTGGAGTAACAAGTAGTTATTAATAGTTTAAACATTCCCATTAATACGAATTCAAATATAACTTATAAAGAACTTTACAATAAGTTTAACTTGTTAATGCCAATGATATTTACAGCAAGTATACATAGAAACAAAAAATTAGTTTGTACTTCATCCGTTGATTAAACAGTCGTCGTAAATAAATAAATCTATTTTAATCATAACACGCTTGTAATCTAACATCAGGAATAGTTTTATATAACATGTGGGGACTTTCGATCTCTCTTTTTTTCCTTCACCAGGCCACAGGTTGTCCATTTATCATGAAATCGGATTTTTCCTGATTGTCAGTCAACTGAAAATATTTATATATAGAAAAAAATCTATTAGTCTTTAATTCGTGAAGGATAATTATCATCAAATTAGTGCTAAATTATCTGGGATTTTCCAATAGTTGTTCGCTACCGGAACGGAAATTCCAACGTGCGAAGGGAAAAAAGTTAAAAATAATTTCAATATTAGTTTCTAAAAAGGAGTTGGAAATATTTTTAGCTTAATGCGTTTGAAAAAAATTGTGATAACGATAAATTGCTCGTAAAAATTATCTTAACGAGTGTTGCAATTAATTTGGAAAAACCCAGCGCAAAAAAAAAAATGGCATTGCGTTTATGGTTCATTTAACGAATAAATAATCCGCACCATTTCTTCAACGCTAGAATCATCAGATTCCCAATCGGAGTAAATCGCCCCCTGTAGGTTTAGCATATCCTTTATGTTCTGATTTCGGACAACATCCGCTAATTGGATTGGTGATAAACCAGCAAAAGTTCGAAGATGAATATTTGCTTTGAAATTTAAGCTTATCAATTCCGTTAAACCGGCATCTTCCATTTCAACTGCAAAGTGGAGCGCAGTACGGCCGCTTTTGCCTTCCTACAAAAATACGATAAAAAAAATCAAATTTATAACGCTGCAATTATGATTTTAAAAACAGATTGTTTTCTTACCCTGGCATTGATATCGGCCCCTTTGCTGTACAGCAGCTTGAGTATTTCAACATGTTTGCAAATAGTTGCCAAATGAATGCACGTTTGACCTATAATTTAGAAAAAGAAAAGAAAAAAAAAATTTCTTCGGTAAGTAAACAAATATTCATGACCTACATCCACCGTGGGTTTTTCCCCAACACGTTTCACAAATTTTTATCTATTGTCAACTATTTTGTATCAATAAAGCTCGGTTAAACAGATTGCACAAAGAGGAAATATAAGTCAGTTACGTAACTGACGGGTATTTATTCTTGAATTTTTAACCAATTCTCAAATTATTTAACTCGGTTAAGCGATAAATTCACAAAATGCTTTGTTTTCTTAACCAAAACATGACGTTAATCATGAATCATCAGGACAAAATTCTTGGCAAAATTTAAAATGAAACGTCATTTAACCACAACTAGTTGTGGAATTCAACAAAAGCTTTATTTGTCGACTGAATGATATCAGAATCATGATGCAAATAAGACCAAAATGGTGTAACTTAGTTAGTCATCTACCTACACGTATGTTACGTTAGTCATAACATGACTCCATTAAGTGAAATATATATATTTTTTAATTTAAGAATCACACGTAAACATTTTTTAATGTGATATCAAATCCTTATCTTACCGTCATAATTTCGCAACTCCAAATTCTGTGTTTTCCCATAATTTTTCCATTGATCGCCTAAATTATTCAGAGGTCGAGATGTTCCCATTTCTTGGTAAACTAGCGGTCGTAATAATTCTTCGGTACACAAATAATCCCCCATTTGACACGCCAAATGCAGCGGCGTATTCCCTCTGTGGTCCCTCATTTCGAGAAGTGCACCGTGAACGACTAATTTTCGAACAACCTTTGGCAGCCGCACGAGAACAGCTATGTGCAATGGAGTCTAAAAACAAACAAATTTAATATCACATCGTTTAATTACCACTGTAAATTAATTCATACCTGGCGAAAATTATTTTGCAGATTTAAGAACGCCGGGTGCGGCGCACTGGTGATAAGTTTTGATATTACGTCGTGCATTTCTCGGATTATTACTAAATGAAGAAACCTGTTGAAATAAAAAAAATTAAATTAATCATTTTTCGTGTCTATTTCGCACCAAAAAAAATAATTACGTACGTGTCACCATCCTCATCCTGTTTGAATGCTTCGTACCAGAAATTAAGTTGCGATGACCCAACCACATTCGAAGTTGAACTGACACTTTTTTGCAGTTTCTGTTCGCTTAAATTTAACCTAGAGAATTTATCCGACACTTCGGACGACGGTGATATGTCTTCGCTATTTCCACCGAGTGGTTTGTACGGGATATACGTCGTGTCGACGGGTTCAGTGCCCGATGCCAACTTGAAGTATTGACATTGCTGAGGCCACGTCGATCGATTCGGATCGATATACACATTTTTGCTGGGTGAAAAACTGTCTGGTGGGTTGTTGAACAATCGAGTGTAACTGACATTTGAGCTTTCCTCCGATATAAAACGTTCCCCGAACGAATCAAATCCCGAATCAGCTCTACTTTCGTACCGTACGCCTTCCTCAGATACTTTTGTGGTTGGCATTGTGCAACTGCCATCCCTAGCAATGAGTTTATCCGCAAATGTTGCATGATGATGATCGTGTCTCTCTAGTTGCGCACAATCTGCTACAATTTCGTCGTCATCATCGTCAGAAAAACCGCCTGATGTTGACGGCTTTAAAATCCGAGACGGAGGAGACGAGGAGCGACGATACATGTTTAAATCACTGGATAATCCTTTCGAATCCTTAATGCTAAAAGAATTCAAATTGAATAATCGAATAAACAAATCCCACGGTTCGGTAGTGAATCGACGTGTCCTTGCTTCGATGTTTTCTTACCTCGGTCACTCGCTGCTGGTCCTTTATATGGAGTTTAATGAATTCCCCTAGTTTCCCAGCGAAGGTCTGTCAAAAGAGTGGAATTTTATCGATCCCCACAAAACTTTAGGGGATAAACCCACGGGAAGTGCAGCACGCAATCACAGGGCAGATTAATCTCATCTCGAAGCAGAACAGAACAGCCATTCGTAGTGCATGTTTGGGTGGGGAATCCCCAGCCTTTTAGCTTCGGGCTCACGTTGATTGCTTAAAACGGGAAAGGGAAGCTCCTGTTTCTTTGCACGGGCTAAGGGGTTTTTAAAAAAAAATTATTTTGCAAACTTGGGTACTTTAAACTTTATTTATATACGATAAACAGCTTATCACAAACGTTAGTACGGTATGGACTTATATGTCAGATTAGGCCATTTGGGTTACGAAGTTTCACATTTTTGTAAATTAAACTTTTAAATTATTTAATAAATTTAATCTTTTATTTTCCACATTGTTTCAAACGTTTCTGTTTATAAAAAGAGGTTACAATTTCAACCAATCGGATTAGTTTCTGGGCTATGTGCGCCGCAGGAAGATGGCGGACTCCATGTTGTGAGCTTTGAGATAAATTTAAAGAGGAATGTTGTAATCGCTGTTGATTATGGGGAAGAAAAGTCGACGTAATGTGCCGCAAACTAAAAACTCGAACACATGTGCTCCTGTACTGTCGTCTAAACTAAAACGAAGGTTAAACGACATTGTGGAAGAGCTATTAAGATGTAAGTCACGACAGATGCATGTAAGTTAAGACCTACTTTTAGGTCGCTACAAAAGTACAATTAAATTAACAATACATCATTACACGGAAAATTCAATCAATTTTTTCCAGTTTTTATGTTGGGGTTATTGAGTTTATTTTTATCTTTATTTTCAGTGTGCACCACCATTACATTTGAATGGGACAATTACGTGGAAATATACGGAAAACTGAAAGAAATAATTGAAATAGAAAAAGGTATTTTCCAACATCTGATGAAATTTATAAAGGTTAATTTATGAAGACGTTTTACGTAATAAGCAAATGCTATTATCAGATAAGTTGTGTACTTAATGATAGGGTTTACGTATTGTCTAATGAAATTGCATGTAAAACTTGTGTTGATAAAACGTTTGTTTACTCGGGAACTTCCTCCACTTAAAGTTTCAACTGGGGAAATTTTACAAAATGACTGGTACTTTTTCTAATCAGTATTAATGTTTAATTGTGAAATAATTATAAAACTAATTTATTTTTAGCGAGAAATTTCAACTTAAGTGTTCCGGGTATTTCTATTTTTAATAATAACTGATTATATATTTTTTTTTATGTTTAATTTAGCCTGCCAACTGCCACTGCTGAATCGGGAAAAAAATTTTCCGGAATTTCTGAAATGGTTATCGCTTCATGGCGCTACGCACTCCAATGTCGAAATAGCATTTTTCGAACAGACTGGGTACGGAATAAAAGCAAACCAGCCTATCAAAGTACGCAATTAAACATTTTATCTGTAGTGGAATCTTTTATAATACCGAATTACTTTATTTTTATTTATTTATTTTTATAGGAAAATGATTTATGGTTGACTGTTCCAAGGAAACTTATGCTCACCTTAGAAACCGCGCAAGATACGATACTAGGGAAAATAATAGAAGAGGACCGACTTTTAAAAAATATGCCAAATGTAGCCTTATCATTACTTTTACTTAATGAGAGATGTAACGAGAATTCATTTTGGACATCATACATTGGTAAATCTCAATGGAAATTTTAAAAAAAATAAATAAAAGAAAAAAATAGGGGAAAAAAAATAATAATATTGCTCAACCTTTAGGTACTTTACCAGATGTTTATGACACGCCAATGTACTTCACCCTAGATGAATTGCAACATTTGAAGGGCACTTCTGTTTTGGGTAATAATAAAATAAAATCAAAACAAAATACGATTTAAAAAAATATAATTTTATTCATTTTCTTTTAGAGGCGGCAATAAAACAATGCATAAGTATCGCTCGTCAGTACGCTTATCTGTATAAATTCTTACGGACGCAATCAAAATCTCAAACGCTAGCGTTATCTAGTTATTTTACGTATGACAGTTACAGGTAAGTTTAAAAAATATATTTTTATTGTCTTTACATCATGAGAAGACAATTTTTTTTATTGTTTTTACTTTTTTTTCATTTTGTACATTTTCTTACACGATCTAATCAAAATTAAATTAGTAACGAGATAATAACAACCAAAATCGATGTAACCATTCATCCATTTTCGTACGTTTGTCCAAAATGCCAGTTATTATTTGGTTTTCCTAAACTCAATTTTGGTATTGGTCTTTTTCTCCTCCTTCTGACTTTTCTTTGTTTCCACATATAAAACACCATCATGACAGCAAAAAATAGAATGGCACAGCCTCCAATAATACTACTAATCACTATAGTATTGGTCGTGCTTGCAGACATGGTCGGCGAAGGCGATTGCTTTCTCTCTCTCTCGTAGAACGTTTCAATGTCAGGCACCGTGTCTAGCGGGTAATCAGCTGTCATATCTTTGAGTAATGTCATTACCGCGTTAGGCTCAGTCTGACTCGGTGTTGACATCGGTGTCGACGTGCTCGACGATGAAGTCTCGGTGAATGACGATAATTGAATCGTCGATGATTCCTCGACCGGGGATTGCGTAGTTGCAATCGTCGTGAGAATTTTCGCTTTTTTCTGAGCGAAATGCGCGATCATCTTAGGACGTGCCAGTCTGCTCCGTATGGTCGCTCGGCGGACTTGCGTGGCAGTGGTGGATGGAATATCCATTACGGTTGTAGTAGTTGGTGGTAGTGTGCTTTTTAATGTAGTGGAACTTGTAAGTACAGTCGGTTCGGTTATTTCTGTTGGTGTTGTTGGAATTCTAGTGGTCGGACTCGTCGGATTTGTTTTTTTAGCCTCGGTTGTAGTACCAGTTTGGTTACTACGAGTAATTGTGAGTAACGGGACGGGTTTTGTCAGTTTAACGGTCGATGAAATGATTTCAGTCGTAGTTTTTGAAGTTGTTGGTGTTATTAACCACATCGATGTGGAATTAGTGTCATTTCCCTTATCTGTAGCGTCGTAAATTAGTTGTTGCTTCTTTTTTGTGTATCTTTCGTCTTCTGCTGATATTGAGAAGCGAACGTTCGTACCTAAGAGAGCTAGAGCTAATGGTTTTTCCGTATCTTCTTCGCTGTACTCGTCGCTGTCGGTTTGTTCGCTTGATGGCGTCGTTGTCGGCGCAGATGCGCGCAGATTTTCATCTTGTTTATTCACTTTTAACACGGCGGCTTCGGTGTTGTTGCCATCTGATACGTCTCGACCAACAATTGCCTTACTGATGTAGTTTACTTCACCCGCGTGTTGGAAATTGTGGGGAAAATTCGTCTCTGTTTCCATTTCGTGCGGATCTTGCAATTGGACAAAATGAGTTTTTACCACAGATGAAGAAATTCCATCCAATTCCTTCCAGTCCGATGCACTTGTGGTAATTTGCGCAATCCATGTGAATACCACCAGGAGGTGAATGGTTCCTCTATCCATCTTAAGCATCCCTAGGTAGGGAATCGACAGTTTGGATTTTCGAAGGAACCTTGAATTGACATTGGAAATTCCTGAGAAATAAAAATAAAACGAATGAAATAAAATTGCAACATTATGCGTAAAAAAAATGAAAATAAGCGAATGAATGAATAACATAAGTAATGTGCATGTGTAAACACCGTTTTGTGTGCAAATGGCGTGCTGATTCTCATGAAATCGCACCCTTTCACACCATAAATTTAGCTTGCTTTTCATTAGGGAAGGACACACCGCACCTTTTTGCTTCACTCGTGGCTCAAACAAGCCGCCTTTTTCCTCTTCACTTTTTTCATTTGTTTACTTTAATTATAATTATTTTTTATATTCTCAGTCATTTGTTTGGTAATTACCGCAGAGAAGGCTAATTGTGTTGTGTGCACTAAAGTTGTGACCTCAAAAGTAGGTCCGCAATATTTATCTTTTGTGCTTTGTCCTTGAGTTACTTGTGGTTAAAAATTAGGGTGTAATTTCTAATTTTTAATTTTTTTTTTTGTCATTAATTAATCGAGGAATTGTTGTTTAAAGAATCTCGTTAATACGTACGAGTTGCAAATGAGCGTGCGTTGAACCCGAGATATTTGATCTAAGTTTTCTCAATTTCATTTCCTGCTAATAAGTTATCCTCAGATCTGCATGCGATGCCATCAACCTGAGTCTTTATTAGTGATTAGGAAAGTGCACGAGTCAGTTTCCTCGGAATGTATTGAGTAAACGTAAAGTCAAGAAAGTGTAATGAACTTAGTTGAAGGGGGGGAAGGGAATATTTAATAATAAAGATTTTTCTGCTGGAATAAATAACAGTTTAGCGCGAAAAAAAAATAGAGACACCAAGCTGTGGAAATGACGTTTTTGGTTAGTGAATCACTAATGATCACTAATGATGACTAATAATGTTTTTCAAGGGATCACTAATAGTGATCCCTTGAAAAACATTAAATTTTGACATTTTTTTATGCACTGTAATTATTTTTATTTAAATCTGTGCCACTATGTTTTTATTGCATGTTTGCATGCTTGATTTGAGTTAATGGACGGGCATGTTGGAGATATTTCACATTGCTGACATTTTTAGATTTTAAAAAAAATTATTTAAAAATTAATTTAAAAAAAATTTTGTTTGCTGAAATATTTTTTTGTTTTTATAATTTTGGTTGGGTAGTGTATATTGGAGATATTTCACATTACTGACATTTTTAGATTTTGAGAAAAAGGATTTGTTAACTGAAATATTTTCTTGTTTTTCAAATTTCGGTCGTAATTAAATTAGAAAAAGCAAACGAGATGATGTAATACAATTTAAAATATGCAGCGACCAGAAGAAAAAAGCGTGAAGCACAAAAATAACCTTGCACTTTACTTTAGTTATCTAAGCACTTGAAACAAACTTTAATGTAAGAACGATAAAATATGAATATGTGGCATTTAAACAAATTGAAATAATTTTATACACGATTGCGATTCAATTTAAAAAAAATTAATTAATATTTTATTCGGGAATTAGATAGTTTCTTCAAAAAAAAAAATAATAGAATTTCTAATTAATCTCTTTTTCAAAAAGAAGTTGCATAAAGTCCCTTAATTGTGATTAAAATTGATTTATTTTTAATTTTGTCAAAAATTTAATGAAATGAGAAGAAAATGCAATTTCTTGATGGATAAAAATAGCGAATAAAAGCAAATGCAATTCCTACCTGGTTATTCTTCAACTGCTTCTTTGTAAAAAATAATAAAGGATTTCATTTCATCTTGTCCGTAAATCCAAATTACACATAAAAAATTGAAGTTGAAATTTCACGTGAATCCAACAAAACGTAATGAAACTTAGCAGCGTTCATACGATGCACGGACCTGGGTTTATACTTGTCTTGGCCCCGAGGGAAGGCCATGCGTGCTCACCTCAGTTTTATGACTTAAATGTGCATATAAGCCTGACTGCAACTCCTTATGGCCAATCTTTTGACGATTTGCACACCACTAAAGAAGTCCACAAGAGTATAGAAGAATTTTTTTTTTTAAGTTTGAAGAGAACTTTTTTTTATTGTAACACTAGAGTGTGAAAGAGACAATTGCAAATGGTCGATTGAAAGGTTTATTATTATCATTATTTTTTGAAGCGAGATAAAGATCGAGCCAACACTTGTCTAGTCATAATTTTCTATTTTCTGTTTCAATCTGGGTGGAGTTTGAGGAAGGAAAGTTGAGAAGTGGGAAATGGTTTGAACCAATTTCTTGTAATGTGAATTGTGAATTGGATGTTAATTGTTAGAGGGGAAAAAGGACAAGTTGGACAAGTGGTTGCGTGAGTGGGTTACAAAGTGTTGGTGGAATTAAGTCCGGTGTTGTTTTTTTTTTTTTTTTTTTTTGTGATGATTACTTCCTTGGTTAATTTTTGCCACGATGGGGAACGTTTTGAGATTCTGATATTTTCCCCGTTATGTTTTTCTGGACCAATTTCTTTTTCTTTTTCTTTTTTAAACTCGTAAGTCAAGTGAACTTAGGAGGTCTATTTGATTTGTGATGCAGAACCATTTTTTTGCTTGACCAAGTTAGTCATTCTATGTTACCACTGACCAATAAAGAAAAATGATACTTTTTTATGAGATTTTTTCGAATTTTGAATACGATTTTAGGTCAGTTAAGAGTTAAGACCCGGTAGTGTTGGAAATGCAAAAGATTTTTAATTTTTAAATTTTTTTTGTTGTTGTTGAAATATGAAGCCAGAAAAAAAAAAAAAAAAGAATTCTAGGTATAATCTTTAGAAAAATTCGATTTTCCCCAAGGAAGTGATTATTGCTCATATTTATGTTGCTTATGAGTGATGCTGGGGAAAATACGTTAAGATATCATCGGTTATCGCCATTTTATGCAAATTTAAAAAGAAAATTAAAAATTACTGAGATTAATTGGAAAAATTAAAAAAGCAGCTCGAATGGTAATCATAATTCCAGATTTTAGAGGAATTAATGAAAAAAGATTAAATGAAATGAAATTGTTTAAAAAGTGATATTTTTAATACCCAAATGTTTTTTTGTTTTGTCTGACTTCTAAATGTAAACTAATCGGTGATTTCCACTCGTATGTTCCCCTTTAGAAAGGTTTTGGTTTCTATTTTGCGACGATTTATCCGGTGAATTGCCTGATACTGTTTCTAGCACATCACCTTTTTTTATTTTTATTATCTTTATTTTCTTTTATTTTTTTTTGTTTGTTTATCCTCTGCACCTCAGTAAATTGATGAGTGATTGGATTTTGTTTTGTTTTATTTACATCTATTCATACACACGTTCTTTATTTTCTTTGTAATTTTTTCTTCTTCCTGCATGTTATTTTTTTTTTTAGGAACACATTTTCCTTGTTTCTTCATGTAGAACAATGTCTAACAAATTTTTCAATTTTGTTGTCAGTTTAAGGCGAAAATTGTTTGGCTCGAGTAATCTGATGATAACAGTTTAAAAAAGAAACTTTGGTTTTGTTTACCAAACTTTTATCGTAAACGGATTAAGTTTTAAAAAAATTTGTTTCGTCGGTTAGGGAAAATTGAAACAAAAACGGAACAAAAGAATCGTAAACATTTCATAAAGTTTCTGCAAGGTCAAATTACACAAAATTGACAACCAACACATGGAAAATAGAAAGTAGTGATTTGCACATTTATTAAACACGTTTCATCAATTCCAAATAAAGATCTGCAGATTGAAGCAGAGGTTTGGGTAGGTGGAGGAGAAAAGGGGAATCTGACGAGACGACACGAGATTGGGCGAGATGAGGCATGATTGGGATTGTAGGTGTGAGAAATCATGGTCCAAGGCAATATTTGGCACGAAAATCGTGGGCATCTTAATCATATTGCCTTATTTGATCGTATTTCTGTGTTACTACCGTGTTAAGTGTTTGGTTGCACATTGCGTTTAATTTGAATCAAATAAACAATTTAATCGGATTAATCAAAACGAGCGAATAGGCCTAAATTGAGTTTGGCTGTAGACTGTATTTTTCAGTTTATTTCCTTCGTGATAGATGTTTTGCTCGGGCACCATGTAATTTATTTAATCAGTAGTTTGTTTTTTTGACAGCTGCACGAAAAAGTGCATGTTCCCAAACTCACCTTTCGTTCTTGAAAACGCAATTTCTTGCGTTATTTATTTTATTTTTAAAATCACTGTGAGAAATGACTAAGAAATGTTTTTTTCCTTCTTATTTATTAAATGTCGTAATTTCAATGTAAATTTTTAACCAGATTCAGCTAGCTCCTGATATTTGTATCATTTCCTGCAATTTTTATTCCCCGAATTTATTTTTATGTTGCAATAAGTTGTTGTTATTATTATTATTTTAAAGTATACAAATTTTTTATATTAATTATTATGGTTACCAATCGTATCATTTATTATTATTATTATTATTATTAGTTTTTTGTTTGTTTTAGTTTTGTTTTCTTCTTCAGGTGGTGTGTTTCAGCTGTAATGACTCGCCAAAACCATATACCATCTCCAGATGGCAGCACACAATTATTGGCATTAGTGCCTATGTGGGACATGTGTAATCACACTAATGGCAAGGTACGACTTTTCATCACTTCCTGTATTCATTTTCAAACGGACAACACTTTTTTTTTTTTTTACTATTATTATTTTATTTTATTACTTTATTTCAACTGCATGTAAAAAAAAAACTAAAGTCAGTGAACTTTTAATAATTTATTTAAAAATTACTTAAATTTTTTTATTATAGCTGTCAACTGATTTCAATATCCAAAAAGATCAATTAGAAAGTTATGCATTTCGTTCCTTTGATGCCAACGAACAGGTACCAAAATTGCGATTTCCGATGGCTCTAATTAAAATAAATATTTTATAAAATTTATTTTTTGTATTCATATCTGTAGGTGTTTATTTTCTATGGATCTCGTCCAAACTCGGAGTTGTTAGTTCATAACGGATTTGTTTATCCCGATAATCCCTTTGATACTATTCCCGTCTATTTAGGTAACCATTGCGAAAACTTAATCTTTTTTTTAAATTTAAAAATTAAAACCATTGCTTGTAATCAAACACCATCGTAACATTTCGTAATTGCCGAACCTTAATTTAGCTATCTTCTTTTCTTAATTACTTGCAATTATTTTTAATCTTTGGCTTAATTAATTAGACAAACTGACAAGAGTTCATTTGTTGTTTGTGTCCAGAATTGCGCAAAGCCGACCCCTTATACGAAAGAAAAGCCGATTTGATGGGCAGACTTACGCTTCCGAAGTAAGTCCTCTTTTCCAATCTTGTGAATATACGATTTTTTTTCTCACTAGATTGCACCTTAAAGGCGTTAATTGATTATCGATACCATAACTGTGTCCGCAACTTGTTGTGGTTTCAGCAGTGTAGCAGTTGCTTTTGGAATGTAATTGATTTGCTCGTCTCTGATTGCGGTGGCGAGGCAATTAATTTGTAAGGTTTCAGCCAGCCTGGTCGAGTAATTGGTAAAGGATGTAATAGTGTGACAGCAAACTATTGGCCTATACTTGATAGATAATTACATTACGCTATCAATTAAACATCAAATTCTATTATTTGTTTAGTCGTGCAGCAATTCCCCTGCTTATTTACTGTTATTTCATGTAAATACGGTACTAAGTTGTTACTACTAAACATTCTGTTTTACAACCCCAATTTCGATTGTGGTCTGTAGATTTAACCAATACCTAACTAGATCAACTTTAATTATTCATTTCTCTTTAAGTAAAAACGTAATATTCATCACATTAGGCCCAAATGAGAAAGAATTTACTTCGAGGGACTCGGATTTGAATTGCACCTGCGCACAAATTTAATGTCAAAACAGTTACTCATTTGAAACGTGCTTTTTTGCAAGTTTAAATTTATTCCATTCAAAGTGCCGTCTAAAACATGCATATAGACTGGTTTAAAACAGCTAAACCTGTCTAAATGACTTTTTCGAATGCAGAGTGGTTCTTTGAACCGAGTGGTAGCGAATAAGGCAAAGTATGTGTCGGTTTTTTATTGTCAATTGACCCACTTAGGAGGTACATCGAAAATCCCCATTATCGATTTGTCATTCACGTCAAGTAAAATGAACTGCCATCGTTTTCAGACTATATGCCTGATTTGCATACGTGCAGAATTCGTTAGTTTGAACGCTTTTGACATTTCGATTACCTGTACTTATACATGCTATACACTCTTTACTCAAAAATAATTTCATCTTTAAGTTTCTAATTACGATATTGAAAGAAAAGTTACCGTCTTAGTTTAATTAGATGTTGTATCACACGGTTTGTAACCGAACGTCGATGTTTTAAAATTGCAAAGTAAAAAAAAAGAAAAAAAAATTGGAAGGAATATTAAATTGTAAAAGCCACCAAGCTGCCACACACACTTGAAGGATTTAAGCGAGTGTCTATGCATACACTGCACCTCGAGCTCTGGAAACCTTTTTCACTTGCCTCTTGAGTGATCGAACATGTCTTTGGGTTACCAAAGAAAACGAAGTGTGTGTTGACTATAAATTTGTCGTTGAACTTGTCGTTTGTGAACTTCATTCGCAGAAATATGCAGGAAAATTAAATGAGTGCTTTTCATCAGACATGTTGTTTGTTTAATTTCACTGAATTTTGTAAGAATTAAGTCTTTTAATGTTTTCTTTAAAGTCGCGCGTGATAGCATTCTCCAAATTATGTTTGCTTTATCAGAAATGGGAGTCGGCAGGTTTGAAAATTCAATACCAAGTGTCATTTACTTAACAAATTGGGATTGTCTAAATGTAAATTTTATTTAACGTCGAAACTTTCCTCAAAAAAGCGACGGCATTTAGTTGGAAAAACAAACAAAAATGTGAAAAGTTCTAAATTATTCTCTAATTACTACATTATTTTAAATGCTATTTATGTCAAGTAATAAAGCAATATTTATTTTTATTTCACAGATACGGTCACTTCACATTGGATAAATGCCCAATAGATGGAACCTTATTGGCATTTCATAGGATATGTGCCATGAATGAAGGTATAATAAGAAAAATTTTAGATTAAAGAACTAATGCACTTCGTTTCTAGTAAATATTGCGCTAGAAAATGTCCGTTTAATTCCGACGACATTTTAGATGCAGTAATTATTAGCTATCGTTGTTGCATTTGTTGTTTAAGCCGAAACTAGACGATAAATATTAATTGTACATTCAGATGTTCTGCAGAACTGTGTTCGAAACGGGCAATGGCATCGACTTGAAGAATCGGATATTAATGTTGATCCTAAGGTTGAGCGTTTATGCTGGAAATTACTGCACGCACGAATTCAACATCTGTTAAGCTCCTGCTCTACCACACAAATGGTAGGAAATTACACATGTTTCGAGTTGTAAACTCATTATGGTATTACCGTCTTCGCGCAATGTTAATTTGAAAAATCCACTTTTGCGCTACCACACGCGTCAAAGAAATTACCTCGCGGTATTTACACTTATTAGGTTAGTACGGATTGTTTGGACAGCACTGTAAACAATGTAAGTTGGTATTTTATTAAGTGCTAAAACTCCTTTAACACGCCCAGAACAAATATTTTAACTTAGTTTCGGTTCATGGAGATGTAGAAAACTGAGATGCATTGGCGAGGTTTCCTTAGTTTAGCCACATTAATGAGATCAGGTGACAAGTTAAAAGCGCTGCAAAAGATCAAAGAAGCAAGCGTGAAAGTAAAGTTACATTTATCCATTTCTCAAGTGCAATTTAATTAATATGTTTGAAATTGTACTCTCAAATCGAACAAACTGTTTAGTTAACTTCTTTGATAACCTCTCGAGGGAATCATTTATCAATTAGAATGTAATGTGAATCCCATGTAATTTGAATTGGGTTGAAACAAAATAACTTTAGAGAGAGAACACAAGTTTTGTATATCCGTTAAATTTCCAATTAGTTAACATTGCTGTTAATTTTACAAGGAAAAGTGTTTACGTTTTAAAGCGTTGAAAATCTATTTTAAGCGAAACAAAGAAAGAGAAACAAATCACAGGCGACAACATTTCCCAAAATAACATTAAAACATGTTTATTCTGAAGTAATTTGAGAACTTGTCAGAAACAATTGCTTTTTTCTCCACTTAGGGAATTTTTTTGGGTTTGATTAAGGGCATAGGGCCCTTGGTACAAGAGTGGTTGAGTTTTTTTTTTGCTAGTTATGATTAATACCCTTTTGGGAGTCCTATGGTAATAAAAAGTGAACTTTTTTAGCTGCTCAAATCCACTTAGTCGCATAATTTTAGACACAAAAGTTTAAGGAATTGTAAATTGTTGGTGGTTGTTTCTGTCGTAGTTAATCATCCTGTTTATAAAGCAAAAAATGTAATTACTAGGGAGAAACAGGACAAGTATAAAGTGTGAGGTTTTAATATACACACTCCGCTGTCTATATGATCTATGTTTGTTTTTTCTACACAGGGTTTCTATTTTTAGGATGATTATAGCCCAACTTAGGCTAGAAATTATTTATCTTTAAAAAAAAAAATTTTTTTTGAAAGTTTTTATTATTGATAAAAACCAGTGCGATGATAATTGATGCTGGTATCAGCTGGAGTTGGAGCTCATCTCGTAAAAACCCGGTTTCTACTTTCTTTGAGAATATTAAAGTTTGTGGTGATTTGAATTGAACCAGGAACTCGTTTTATTCTCGTAGAGTAACAAAACCATTTCTATTGAGCTTCTTTTCGTGTAGGATGAATCTGGTTTGCTTTCTTTTCACCTTGTTATGGATCGAGTTGATACCAAAGGAAATTGAAGGATTCAATTGTGTTCGCTTAATACTGACACGTGCAAAAATGACGGGTATGAGGAAACTAGAGCATATGGGTGGATTCAATCGTAGGAAATTGAGAGCAATATAAAAATGCAATTTAATTCTTTACAATACTAAAAATTGGCAGCCATAGATTGCTTTAAACCAACGTATACGTAGTAAAAACGCTGACAATTTCTTTATTTGAGTTTTTAAACTGTTTGGTACTTATTTTTTTTTTTAAATTTAAAAAAAAAATGAAAAGAAAAAAATTAATTTATATATATTCGACATATTTTTAAACACAGCTCGATAAAAAGTAATGGAATCCACAATATTGTGGTTTCCATAAACTTTATCGCGTTTATAATAGCGAATGAAAAAAAAAATCCAATAAGGGAGGCGCATCTAAGCAGAATAAATAGAATACCAACACGTTTATCTAGCATAGCGACAGATAAAAATGGTGTCTCCGACGGGAGCGAGAAAGATATATTAGTCTTCATCATATTTTGTTAAAAGCTAATAATTCTCTTTTTCCATTCCACTTGAGAAATTCGAGTTTTGGTTAATAATTCAACGAAACATACATGTACAGGATTAACTAGACTTTGAGCTTTAGAAAGTAAATTATTTGGATGTGCAAATCTAATATCTGGCGTAAATGGCCACGGATGCGGAAATTCTGCACATTTTTTTTAACTGGGATTTTTTTTTATTATCAGAGATCGGCATCACAGAATGAAAATTTACATTTGTATACTTTTCCCTTTTATCCCGTGGCATCTGATTCAGCATCCTATTGTGGATTTACGGGAGCAGTGGCACAAAAAGTATTGTGGTCGACGGGTTTGAGTTCAGAGACATTTTGAATAATGAAATGACCATTTTATTCGATTCTGGTGAGAAAGCTGAGATGTTGATTCCATCTACTTTATTAACGTAATGGTATTTGTGACAAGTAATGGACGCTTTTCTAGTTGACACGGTCTTCTACTTTGGGGGCTTAGGTGCGAAGTGGAAAGGTTAACAATGGGACGTGGGGGATATCCGTTTATCACTGTAGATCTAAAAATATCCGTAAAGTATTTTTCTTTGGGCTTTTTTTTGTGGTTCGAATTGTTGAAGAAAAAAAAGACTCACGATGTTCACAATTATTAATAACTTTCGACGATATGAAATATTCACTATATGACACGCAGAATATGCATAACGGAAACAATAACTTCCGGTACAGTTTCCCGCATATCGTTGGCGCTTTAGCAGCATAATGTTGTATTTTGTTATCTTGGAATTTATTTGGTTGAAATTTGCGCGATCAACTTTTCCCACTTTATCTAGATAAAACTTTAAAATGAGTAAAACAGAAATAAAGTCGAAGAAACATGCCGTGTCACAATCGCGAGATTTATGTATCGAAGATAGCACTTCCGTCATGTTTTTATCCGATTTTATGTCTCAAGCAATGTAAATTGATGTGAGGTTTGGAGTGCAGCCATCATCATTTCTATTAAATGATTAACTTTTCTGTATACACTTTTAATTCAATTTCTCTATTGTATAAATAACGCATTTACGTACATTTTTAATTTACAATTTATACGAGAAAACAAATTTCTCTATAACGTTGGCAGATATTGCCGATTAATTAACTTTTAATATTCCTTTAGAATTAAAAAAAATAAAATCACTGATAAATGATAATTTATGGTTTAACATTTAACCTAGACGAACAGAAATAACAATTGCTAAATGTAATGTATCCAATGTCCTATTGAGGGACAGAGGTCGGCAGTTTAAAGGTACGGTGGGAATAGGGGTCATCGTCATCGGGTTGGGTGTGTCGGGAGTCTGTGATGTCGAAGAAGTCGTTGGGAGAATGGTGTATAAGATCTGCATCCCATACGAGATACAGTAATTAGTTCCTTGCGACTGACTGGAGAATTGCAGATAGCCAGAACGAGGGCTGTTGGCCGAGGGAATTGCGTGTAGTGGAATTGAATGACCAGCCAAAAACAAGATTGAGGTTTACCTTAAAGAAAGATCAAGGCTTCACAGAATAGTCTAATTGAGGAATTTAATTTATATTTTGTGTTTCTTAGTTTGACCAATATTACTGCAGCTGTCACAAATCGTAAATATGATGGCAAACGAATGGAATAAGTTAGAAAGAAAAAAGCTTTAGTTTCTTAAGAAACAGACACCAAAACTTACCTGCTGAACAGATTCTTCACGTTTTAATAATTAAGTTATTGATAGAAAAGTTGTGATTGCATTGGCAAACAATGATATTGGCAGAACTGGCTGCACGCCGTTTTGTCAGTTTAACCTGGATCGACACCTGATCGTGATTCCATGCCAGAAAGAATTTGAGGCTTCCTAATTATGAATTACTCAATCAGAATAGATGTGTTAGAAATATTAATATTTACATAAGCAAAGATTTTTTTGTTAATTAGTTTTCTGCAATTTTAGGGACCCCCGTGCTGCATTTTGTTTTTACACTTGCATTAATAGTTTGTCAAAGATTTATTAAGAAATGATTAGCATTTGTAGGCAATTGAGCTTTGTTGAAAACTTTATTTTTAATTGCTGGCAGTTGCAGCGTCCAGTTTAAAATATAGAGCCATTACAGCAGATGTCGATGGAACAGTGTACAACAATTTGGTTAATTAGCTAATTAACCCTGAAAGATAATGCAAGTTATCTCCGTCTCCAGCTTCAGACTCAGGCATTGCTTTAGCTTTTTCAGCGACTATCAATCTAAACAGCACGCCCATTTCCAAAAATAAATAAATTCCTCTATCTGTTGAGTACATACCATAGGTCATCCTCAGGCATTTCCTGCATGTCATTATTAACCTTGTCTAGTATATCAGTTACAATTCTTTGCTTCAGCAAATCTATTGCTTTTTCTGATAGCCTGCACTATCTGCCAGTGATTTCTCTGATTCTCTTACAAATAATAACTATTTGGGTCACTAACCATCTGACATCTACGAGCTCGTAACTTTGTAAAATCTGACCAACACAACATAGATAAAACTTCTTCATCCGTGCGCTCAGACATCGAGTCAGCCGACCGTTTACCTGACAAACACGAGTGAATTATTTGGCTGCACAAAACAGCAACTAACTCAGCACTAGCTATTCATTACAAAAAAATTATTTAAAATATTGATTCGGGTGGTGGAGCATCTGGATGGAGCTGTGGGATCAATTGTTTCAATGACTGCTGGTGCCTCCAAGCTGTCGTATTATTTCCATCTGTGAATTTTCTTAGCCAGACACGTTTTAAAAAAGTTTGATACGTGCTCCTGGTTTACTACGGGTACAGCAATCTTGATAAGAAACAAATTATTACCTACATTGTGATAAAGTTTATGTTTAGTAATTTAAAGAAAGTGTGGAGGGGTGTGGCAATCTTGATGATTTCTTTCTTGCCATTTGGTCAGGCTTACTAACAACTAGATAACACTCGTGTCTGTGTGCTGCAGCAAATCTGAGTTGTGTCAAATTAATCTACCTTTTGGGACTCGCTTCTTTTCCCAACTCGAAGTCATTGGTTTTCTAATCGAATTTCTTTTTAATCAAATCTGACAATGGTCAGAATGATTTTGTGCGAAACCGTAAAGATACTAGTAGAATATTTCACACAATAGAAGCAAAAAAAAAACTTTCATTTATTTTACAAATTAAACATAAACAACCAATTATTGAAATTAAGTACCGAGGCTATTTATTTTAACTTTCTTATGTCAACTAACTGTGGCTTATTCAGAACGCTTCAGCTTATTTCAGTTTTATTTTGTTCTTTTCTTGAATTTTCCTCATTTAATGTTGGTTAACATCAAATTTACATTGGTAACACAGCCCAGTGAAGTCTTTCCTGCAGCTTAAAGAATTTTACGTTGCTAGAATCGCATTGTTCAAACTTTGTTGTTAGCTCTTTTGCGTCTAATGCTTCGATTGGTGAGTCTAATCGAATTGTTGCCTCGAGTGTGACAGACACACACACACGCAGACAATGAGACCCCTTGGTTTTAGTTAGTGAGTGCACAGATAGCTTCGTGTGCAGTGTTATAGTGACAGCGTCATTTTCAATGAAAACTAAAATTCGGAACTTACCTTTATTAAAAACAGCTATTTTATTAAACGCAGTGTTAATGTTAAAGGGTACATGTTAAAATATTTAAATTTTGATCTGTTGACATGACCTCAAATTTACTGCTGAGATTTGTAGGATGATAATTGTTGCAATAAAGTTTTGCACATAAGGCGCATTCACAAAGAAATTAAGACTTTTAAACAACACGTTTAAACTGCTTTTTAAACTGCTTGCCTCGATCTACCGGTAGCTCGAAAAATGGCGTTTAGTGTGTTTGCAGTGGGTATGTGCACGGCATTTAAACAACAAATTATGACTTTATGAATGCACCTATAGTGTGGGTTAATGACTAGAAATGTTCTTTTGCCACAAAAAAATAAAAGTATTGAACCACTCTCGTTTATGTCATGCAGACGTAAGCTGATATTGACTTGTGACATTACATGTTTTCATCGTTTCTTCTCTTGTTTTGTATGCAGGAAGATGCGGCGACTGACTTGTCACCACATACACAGATGGCCATTTTATTGAGGCAGTCGGAAAGGAAAATCCTTGAAGCAGCTCTTCATTTCGTTGTTGTTAAAGAGACTACGCAAGTCGTCTAGCCAATAAGCGCGGTTTGGTTTTTAATGGCTTTGTCATTGCTGATGCGAGTGTGCAGTTTACGATATTGCTTTAGCATTTTTTTGTGTTTAATTTTTGGAAATTACTTAGCTATGAATTATCCAATTCCAAACTGACAGTTTATAAACCTGAAAGTTTTACTGGCTGAAGCGAAAGGAATTTGAGATATTTCAATTCATTTTTTTTTTTTTTCAAATGAACAAAGAAACATTGTGTGTAATGATTTTATTAGTCGCAGAATAAAAATCTAGTAAATTTTTAAAAGAATTTACCATAAGTCTACAAAGTATAAAAAGGTGTATGTCTTGGAGTGAGATTTATTTTTTTCTTTTCTTTCCAGTTAGAATGAAAATGGAAAAAAAAAGTTGAAGTTGATAAGCCCATTAGTTTTCTGTTCAGTCCACTGCACGCTTAAATTTGTCACTAAGTCAAACAAATCTTGCTGACAAGCAGGCAATTCAGTCATGCTTGTATAAACCGAATAAAAAAATCATTTATATATCACATTAGTATTAGTATAGTTATTAAATAACCAATTAATAACGTGATCTTCTGACAAACAAATTACCGTTTTTTTTTTTACTTAAAAGATCTTCAGTCTTTTAATTACAAAACCTTCAGTCAACACGGGTTAGATAGACTAACAAAAGAAATTGGGCGCAATTCTTTTGTTTATTTGATCTCGTGTAGACTGAAGAGAAGGTCTTTCAATTAAAAGCTTGAAGTGCTTTCAAAAGAAAAATGCAATCATAATTTTTTTTTTTTTGTAAATGGAGAAGTTGGGTTTGGTTTCTCTAAAGTGACTATATATAATGTGAATATGACTTAAATTGTGTCATATCTGTCTACCAAAAGGCTTGAGAGGAGAAGAAGACTTTTCTTTTCAATTCTGAACACAACTATTATCTAGGGCAAAGGTTCCCCATCATTTGTGCTCGTGACTCAAACTTTCGAATCACAATTTTCCTTCCGATTCAACTATCAACTACTAGTTATGTTTGCAATGTAGAGTTATAATCCCTGGAGTTTGGCTGGTGTTTGCTGCGGTTCACTTTGAAATGATGTCTTTTCTTGATGGTTTACTCTATTCGAAGGCAATCCATAAAAAAAAGTCTTTCCCGACTCAACTTCCTGTAGCTGGGACGCGATCTTGTAGTTGGAAAGTCTTGATCTAAGGTAATGTCTGCTACCACTGGTAAATAACATTGAGTGTGTTTAAAATAAATGGCTCATCTGATTGAATTGACTTGTGGTGAGCAGAAATTCCAGTCACTAAAAGTTATTTCAACCAGTTCAGCCAATTCATTCAGATCACTCACTGGGTTCCAATTCTAACCTAACCAAACCGGATGAATAATGGCAGATTGTACACGAGATTTCAGCAACAGCAATACACTAGGAATGACTAATGATTCAACGGTTTGAAATTCAACATACAGCTTTGAAATTTTGAATTTGTAATCTACTTGTTTGTTTGTTTGATTTGTTTCGTTTTGCTTCGTGTGGCCCAGTTAAAGAGATAGTCTGGCTCTTACATGTTTAAGATATAAGATGTACATTAGTTGTTATAAGTTACGTTTGTTAATACAGTGCACTTTCTTGTAAGACAAAAACAATTAAAAAGTGCATAATTTATATTTTATGGAACTTTTATTTTCTTCTTGAAACTATACGCCCATGTGAACTGTTTTTGTTTTTCTTTGGCGTATGGTCCAGGAAAAAGAACAGCAACTTTTGGTATAGACAAGTTGCATTGTGCTGTTTTATTTTGCGCTATTTCTTCCACTCGAAAGCACTACTTTGTTATCATTTGGCTGTGAGTCTTTATGACAAACTATGAACATTTCAGCCATATGACTGTAATGTCAGCCTACATAAAAATTGTTTGAATGTATTATTTAAATTTTTGTGCATTATTTAAATTTTTGTGCATAATATACATTTTTTTATTTATATTAATTATAAGAAAAATTACAATTTGAATAAAAATAATTCAAAATGAGCCAGATTATCTCTTTAAGGCACAGTGAGCATAAACTGAGCAGGGGATTTTCCGCCCCTCTGCTAGTCGTTCCTGGTGCATTCTTATTTCGAAATCAAGTATCATCTGCCAAAATGCAACTGGCGCGACAGGGAAGCAGAAAATACGAAACACGATATTTTTCTATCAATAGGCATTTGGAAACAAGCATTTCTTTTGTTTATTGACACTTACATTATCTAATTAAATTAGTTTTAGAAGAACTCCTCTGATGGATAAGTAACTTTTATTCACAAGCTGTTTTTATTAAAAATATCTTTAATTTTAATACAAAAAAAGCGTTTGAAATCCAAGCAGTTAAACTGCTACACGGCAAAACTTGAATTGCTGACGGGTTGAATAATGAAAAGCTTTTTTATTGTCTGGGTAAAAGCAGAAAGTTTATCTCTAGTTATTTAAGTTAATGTAATGCTATTGCTGCATTAGTAACCGCTCTTCTCTTCCTTTAGCACGAAAGGTTCGCAAGACCTGCTGAAAGGTTTGCTATGGGGCTCGGGAGAACATATAACGCTGCAAAATAGGTACGAAAACGAGACAAACGTTCTATTTGACAGTGATGAGAGGGATCAGTGCGTTATGCGAACATTCTCTGAATACTTTTAGTACTATTTTTATATATGAAACTAAAAAAAAGGCCCTAGATTTCATAAAATGAGTTTTTTTTATTGTTCTCTTTTATTTTTTATTTCCTGCCAATATATTGGCATGATTGAGAGGATGTTTTAAACGATAATATCAGAAAATGAGCAATTTGTTATGTTTGTAAGTCAAGTATTTTAGATTTTTATGATAGTGGAGAAAGGAATCTTAATAATCAGATATAAAAGAAATATAAAGCTAAGTTCACACGCACGCGTTGTTGCTTCGGCTTTGAAGCACAAGCGTAAAGCACAACGCACCATCTAGTGCCATTGTGCATTGTCAACGCAGCAATGCACAACGTATGGTGATTCACCTGCCAACCATCAAACAAACAAACAAAATGGCACCAAATACACGTGCAGCTTTATTGAAGCTGAAAATTTGCGTTTTCAAGCGTTTGTTTGCGGTAAAGGCCGAAGAAAGTGGGCTGCAAAAAGGATTTAAAGAAATTCTTGAAAAGGTTTATGCAGATTCTTCAGTTGGAAACGGCTTACAGTGTTACCACAGTAACGCGCGACCTTGGAAACGCCACTGAATGTATACAATGACGCCGAAATACGCTGAACTAAATTGAATACAAAAACTTCAAAAACTCATAAACATTCTTCAGTTGGAAACGGCTTACAGTGTTACCACAGTAACGCGCGACCTTGGAAACGCCACTGACTGTATACAATGACGCCGAAATACACAGAACTAAATTGAATACAAAAACTTCAAAAACTCATAAACATTCTTCAATAATATTGGAAATTGAGGAATGTTTCATATTAGAAATAACCTACCGAAATGGAGAAAAGAAAATTGTCTTAAGAATTTTTGACAAACAAAAAATTGCTTTTACCATTCATGCAGCAAAAATCGAAACACAAAAAGGTATATAAGAAAAGTATATTTGGATAGCGATTTTTTTTTCTCATAAAATTCTGGTAATGGCCAGAACGGGGTTTCGTCTGCACAGCAATCGTATTTACACAAAATGCGCTTGATAAACATAACGAGACAGTAAAGTAGCTGAAAAGTCCGGCAATGCACAGTGAAACTGCTATTACTGCAATAATAAACAAGCATAAAAGTCGTCTGGAATATTACTGAAACTCACCAACCGCAACTGAAAAATATACACAACTAATTCAAATAAATCAATAACAACCGACTTGAATTGAACTATCAAAAGCTCTGCACTCTTTTTTTTTACTATTAGAAAAATTTATTTTTGAATAACACAACGAAAGTCACGATTTTTTTCCCAAAGAATTGTCATAAATCGATAAGTAGTTTTAACTTTCATACAGTTGTACTAAAATAGGAAATTCAGAGCAGCAACGTTTTGTATAGATGTTGCTTCGAGTTTTTCCTCCCATACTCTACAGAACGCTAAAACGAAGCTAAAGTTGATGAGTTAATTATTACGCGATAATTGAGTAAAAGTCTTTTCAGCATTTTTTAATTTTTAACATCAAATGTAATTAAATTGTTCCAGACAATACAGTAATACAAAGTTCACCTTAAAGGGCAAATGCAACAATGGAGCAAAAAAAATGACACGCTTTTGATTGCAGTGTAAACACGGATTTGTAATTCACCTGGCAATGACATGAAATTTGCAACAGAAGGTCAGACAATCGTGGACGAAAACGATAAATTCTCATTACTTTTTTTTTGACCGGTCAGCTTGAAGTGTAAGGTCGAGGAGGATGAACTTGATTGAACTTGGTAGCCACAAGGAGAAATCCAACATGGCATCTGTCTCGCTCAACTTGAATCACAGGAAATTGATTCATGAAATTGTTATACCGAGAACAATATGCGATTTGCGCTTTCCGCTTGTCTAGGAAGCGCCTCAAAGACATATATAAAGAAAGCACAAGTTGAAATTGGATCCATTTGGCCGGTTCAATTCATATCACACTGTGACTATTCTAAATTTGACATATTTTCCAATCCATTTGTTGTATTTGCGTTAGATATGACCTGTATCAAGGCTGTAAAGCACGGCATTAGGTTATAAGCCGAAACTATGTCACCTTTACACTTTCAGTCATATTTTTCTTTTTCAAATAAAACACCGTATACCTATGTATCGCATATCCGAGTTGAGTCGAGAAAAAAAGTAAAAATCAATAATCGAGAAACCGGCGATAAAGTAAATGGAATTCAGTGTCTTTTCATATGCTGTTTCTGAAATAAAAATTGTTTTTACTGCGGGATCATAAACCTCTTTCAATACAACTTTTTTTTTTCACTGGGAATGATAGTTTAGTGCGGGCGGACCCGCCGATCTATTAAATTATTACGGGATAAAAAGTTGTTCAATAATTGAAAACAGTGAATGCGGCAATGAAACAAATTACGAATTGATAATTGCGTTTATCCTTGAGGGTTTATAAATAAAATATGGGTTTTTATTTTTATTTTTGTGCATTGTGGGTGATCTGTTTTTTTTTTATTGGGCTTTTTGTTAGTCGTGAAGCGCGAGTTTAATGGCACTGCATTGCTAGTTTATACTCAGTGGGCGTATGTCATCAAGCAAAAACTATCATCTCCTTTACAACGTTTAATTTTCTTTTTCCCATAATTTGATCACTGAATTCTTAATAATCATAATAATAATAATAATACCTGGCTTTTTATTTTTTATCCATACATTTTTTAACCTAAATTTTGCTTAATTTATAACAGTTAAATTTAACTGTTATAAATTGAGCTTTTAAAGCACAACTAATTTCACAGCAATTTCAAGTCAAGTAGTCAACATGATTAAAATTATAATTAAATTGAAGCACATCACAGGTGATTGAGTTTACGATGGAATCACGCTTCAAGTTAAATGAAGGAGCTCAACGAATTGAGGAACAATTAGAACGTATCCTATTTTCACTCGCAATGTATTTGTATGTTTTCAGCTGAATCGAGATTTGGATTTTATAGCTTTGGCTTCAAACATTTCTTTTATTTATTCAGGTATAACAATTCTTCGGGGTCAAATAAAATTGCAGTTTTTTTAAGCATCAACGATTAACTTGGGTTTTCGTTATCAGTTTGCCGTTTTGACAGTTTCCTCAACTTTGGCAAATATTGAGCGGGCAGAGTATGAAGGATTAAGGGCCATGGAAAGGGTCTTTTCTTATCTACACGTTCAGTTTAATAGAAATTCATACCGGTAGTTTTTTTTAATGCAGTTCTGGCTGTCGTATACTTTTTTAGTTTTTTTTTGGCTATTTCTGTACGATTTCGTGTAGAAATAGCTCATGTGCTATTTCTACACGATTTCATGTAGGAATAGTCCACGTGCTATTTCTACACGAAATCGTATAGAAATAACCACTCTGTTTTTTTTTTTAAAGGAAATGAATATACGGGGCAGTAACTTGCTAGCGTTTTTGTATTCTGGTCTTTTTAATGCCAGCGTTTTTTTTGGTTTTATTATTTGCAAATGAGCGTCTATTATTTTTAGCGTTTTAAATAAATGTTATTATTGTAAATAACAGGCCCCGTTTTCAGCGTTTTATCTTTTAGCCCTTTTTTTTGACAATTTTGTTTTTTAGCATTTTTTGTTTTGGGCGTTTTTATTTCCAGCGTTTTTGTGATGCAGTGTTTTTATTTCTTAATTTAATTAATAATTAATTAATAAATTCTAGCGTCTTAATTTCTAACGTCTTAATTTCTAGCGTCTTAATTTCTAGCGTTTTTGTAACGTTTTTGTAACGTTTTGATTACGTTTTGATAACGTTGCGTATTTTTTGCACTGTCCCTATTTCATGGTTCCATTTCCGCGCGTCCCTACTTTACGGTTCCTATTTCGTGAGTGCCTAGGGTTTTATAGTTAAATCAGTCGGCTTTAGCCGGAAATCTGAGCGTAGCTCAGATAGAACACCGTAAAATAAATGGGATTCTTTAAAATTTAAAATCAAAACGGCACGGAAATTAAAAACAGAATTAAAAACACTGGCACACAAAAACGCTAGAACTAAAAATGCTGGCACACAAAAACGCTAGAATTAAAAAGGCCAGGTAATAAAAACGCTGGCATGATACTGACCGGAATATACTTCATTTGATTTTTTCTGTCATTATGTTTACTTGCTGGGAGTATTGATAGGAAAGTGTGTTTACATGTCGTAAAATGCAGTGCTGGTTTGATTAGCAATTCAACATGGTGTCTGATCCCCTCGCTTCGGTACTCGAAATGGTAAAAGTACGCACTCTAACACAGTTTAAATCATTTTGATGAATGCATTGCTTTTTTTTAAAAAAAGAAAGGAGATTTATGCGATAATCCTTTTTATCTGAGTACTTTTCTGATATATTTTAAAGGTTAAGTTACAGTAGGTACATTTGTTTGGAGACAGGACCAGGCGAGTAGGCAGGTTTATCAGCGCCCTGCGCAATTTTAAATTATGTTTTTAAGTGGATTAAACCACTTGTTTTCTGACATAGACATTGCTAATAATAGAGATGGGACGAAATCTAAATTTTCTCGAATCCGAATTCGAATCTTAAAAGGTTCTCAAATTCCCCGAATCTTTCGAATTCTTCATGTAAGAATAATAAGGAAAAAAGAAAAAGAAATAAGTTATTGGGGTAATAGATTATAATTTTATGACTGATTGATGTTGGTTGATGTTGATTAATGTAAACAAATTATTTTCTTTCATATTCAAATCGTTTAACTTACATATTTGGCAATTTTGGGATTTTGTATAAATCACAAAATCAATAATTATTGAAGCCGCCAAAAAACAATCGCATGATTTTGCAATTTTGCCTTATTGGGTTTTTGTTGTATCTTACCAATTGAAAATAAGATGCAAAAAAAAAACGAGTACTGTATAATTAATGTGATAAAACAAATTTTTTTTTTTAAATAAAATGAAATTGGAGCGTTTTAATACTCACATGTTTTACAGAGTATACCATAGTCGTTTTTTGTAGCTCTGCTGAACGTTCTAGCATATTGACGATAATTCAAGTTGGCCACTGAAATTGTCTGCCTCCATTTCATTTTGAGTTTGATAGGTCTCAAAATCGCTTGTCAAAATCACTGATAACACAATCACAAAATAATACCTTTTTGGAAATTTTGAGATTTTGTATTTTCACTTTCTTGTACTTGAGTGAATATGAATATCAAATATCAAATATGAATATCAAATGACAAACACAAAATTGAAATATCATCCAGAACACAAAATTGAAAAATCGACTGGGGATTAATGAAACTCCCTATTATCTGAAAATGAGTTTTTAGTGCTTAAAACATGGCAGAGACCGATATTACTGTTAACCTCTTTTAGCTTTTTAGATGCTTTGGTGCGAGCATTTTTCTAGGAAGGCAAAACGTTTTAATGTAAAGCCATGTCAACTGTAACTGAGGCCTGAAATATTTCTAGGGACAAAGAACAGCACAAAGTAAATGTATAAGAGCTCAAGAACCTTAGATTTAAAAGGCTTGACATGGATTCAATTGGCGAAAGTATAATTTGTACTAACTGAAAACTATTAGTTGTTATGTTTGTGCAGTATGAAATACAAGCTCGCAGAACAATTTAACTAAAACAAAATGCTATTCAAGCAAACAATCTCTGGGCATTTCTAAAAAGCGAAAAAAAAAAAAATTAATTTTTCTTTGTCTTGTTAACTCTTAATATCTCTAATGGTTCCTCTGTTTGCGTCAATACTGAAACTTATTTAATAACAATTTTATTGTTTCAGTAGATGTTTTATTTTTCTATTTATTAGTGCTTTCAAGCTTATTGCATCCAGAAGTACAATCTTTGATGCTTGATGTTTTTTCTTTTTAATCTTTTGGACAAATGCTATTTTAATTGCATTTTGGCGGGAGTTCATAAACCCTGATTTTGTGTTTTGGATAGAAGTATCTTGTGATCAATTATGACACTCATTTTCTAAGTCAGTGAATCGTTTTCTTATTTCTTTTCATCATGATGCAATATGTTTTTAGAACTGATCCTTTTTGCGACGTTCAACTAAATGGAATTTTCAATTTTGGGGCTTGGAATGATTAATTGTTTCTGTTTTGGATTAATCCTTTAGAGATTTTGCATTCATTTTTGTTTTTTATTTTTGTTTTTTGAATAAAAAAAAATTAGTTTAATTTATGTTTACTTGATTTGAGCAGTAAAAGGCAGAATGGGAATTTAATTAATTTGTGTGTACAATAAGGGTTTAAGAGATGCACTCCATCATCTACTTGAGCTCATAAATTTTAAAATTGATGTTTTTTATTTATTACATCAATTTGTAATCCATCACAACATAAGTAGAATGTAATCCGCTTAATTTTCCATTTGATTACACTATTTATCAGTTAAATTTTCGTCAGTTTAAATGGTCGGAAAAGAAAGAAAAATGTTTATTATTCGCATTTTGATGCGAAATTATTGAATAAAATGCAACTTTTGTTTTCACCATTACTATGAAAGTAGTGTTGCTTGAAATTTATTCGTACTTAGCCTACAAATTGTTGAACCTCAAGTAAAATTCAAGGAGAGAACCAAACCAACCCTACAGTCAAAAAGTGAAATTTCTTGCTCAAACACTGCTTTAATCTAATACAGCATTGAAAATAACCAAGTTCCCACTGTAAATGGTTAGTTGTGCTGGGAATAAATTAAAAATAAAACGTGGTAACTATAATTAAAAATATCATTCACGATATTAATCCTTTACTTTACATAGTTTTTATCTCTCTTTATATGTAGTTACAATATTGAAACTTTAAGCACAACTTTTAGTCTCAAGATCTTGTTACAAAAAGAAAATATTTCTACTTTTGAAGGTTATCCTTGAGACTTACCAGTATCAACCCTCATACAGTTTCTGTTCTTTATGCAACTTTATACACAATTATTTTACAGGAATGAATTAAATTTTATCTAGACATTGCTTTGAACATTTTACATATCATTTCTTATCAGAATGGCATTTTATGTGTGGCTTCAGTTCTGAGTTTTGAAAATGTTTCTTGAAATTTCATGTTGTATAAGATTTTCTAGAACTCATTTTTAACATGTTTAATCATGTTCCAAGAACTTTGACGGGACATATCCAGATTATTAGTTATTATATATCATAAAAAAGATTATGTAGGAAAAAAGAAGTATTGAAAGAGGAAATTGAATTTGATGTGGATAAATAAATAAAAAAATGTCAATCATCAACTTTCTTCTTTGAAAAAGTGAACAGATGTTTTGAATGTGTTGGGAATGAAAATTCCTATATCACTATAATAAACTATTGATTTTGTAAACTTATTACTTTACTTGATGTATTGTTTAAGGGTTTCAGGTTATCAATATGACTGATATCAATTGACAATAAACAACTTTTAAAATTTCTAGTTTATGGATTTTAATGGCAAATTCCCTAGAAACTAATCATCAAAGCCATGCATATTGCTTATGCATGGAATAAGCTGGAATTTGGCAAACTCAAATTTCGAGCAGTTTGATATTGATAAAGTCACGTGGATATTGTACAATTTGCCAGCAAATTGCAGGCATCCGTTCAAACAAGGGACATTCGTTAGCATGTGTTGGACTCTCAACTTGTCAATCCAATTTTTTTTTATATACTTAAATTCAACAATGTAACCACAGCAACAGGCCGATGCCCTTTACTGTATAAATACACGTTTGCTTCACCTTTACAACAGCTGCACGACAAACCATATATGAACAACCGGCTGCAGTGCAATTTCAATAACAAAAATCTGGCTAACAAGTTTGTAAACTCACGCAAGCACAATTGCTTTTTTATTTTTTATTATTTAAATTTTATTAATATTATATTTTTTATTAAACTGCATGCGATTTTGAATATTTAAAAAATTATACAAAAGTCAAATGTCAGTTACTATATCGAAGAAAAAAGATCAATAACCATAAAAATGATAAACGACTGATGGTGTAGGAATTTGACAATTAGCTATAGATTCGATTAACCAATCATAGCATTGCATAATTAGCATAATAAAATCCCCCTAATTTGAATTGAGTATTCAATTTTTTTGTGCACTTTAATTACCATCGATTAACACTACCTAGAGGTTTAAATCAAACCCCCGATTAACTTTTAACTTAAAAAAATGTCAAAACTGAATCAATAAAAAATTGATCGTGTAAATAAAAAAATGGCAATTGTCTAATCAATTTGCTAAGTTTGAGAAAGGATTTTCACTAATTCTAGTCTCTTGATAACCACCCGCTCAATTCCCATCGTGCGTGCTCAATTTGGGCGCATGCGCAGTCGAAACCCATAGGACCGCTACTTGTAAGACCGAGTGGCTGATGAGTTGAGCTGCCGCCAACGCGGCATCGCGATGAGTGGCGATTCCGTACATTGGTTCCACATTCAGCCGGTACATAATGTGACAAAAAATGCCACGATGAACGGTACTAATGAGGGACCGCCTTATCCGGATTTCACTCAATTGAATTGGGTTTTAATACTTGTTGTGGTGCTCTACTTGGGAGTAATGACTTTAGCCATCGGTGGCAATGTCTTGCTGTTTGTCACCGTGGCTCGCAATCCCCAGCTGCACACGGTGGTCAATTGCTATATCGTTAATCTAGGTTTGTGCGATTTCCTTGTCGGTATCTTTGTGTTGCCTGTCAAACTGTTGGAACTGACTGCACCGCCTCGATTGAGCATTCTCAATGATGGGCTCTGCACTGCCGTGACATATCTTCAGACTGTTGTTGTCTTCTCCAGTGTTCTTACGTTAGTTGCCACTTGCATTGAAAGGTATGAAATTGTTCTTGGGGGAAATAGACCGGAAATTATTTTTAAAATCTTGGATTGGTCTAAATTGCATTTTTTGTGCTTAGAAATCTTTCTCATTCAGTTTTTATACTTATGAAATTTTTTTTTATTATTTTTCTTTTTGCTGTTTTTAAAATTTATAAATTGCGTGTTTTAAAGCTGGCATGTCACAACGTGTGATGTTTGAAGGGAAAAAGATGTATCCACTTAATTTATCTCCTCATAATGTTTTGTCACGTTTAGTGTAACACACAAACATTAAATCAACTCAGTCAAACATTATTGCGGTATAACCGCGTTAAGGGACCAATTTGTTAGGGCGAAAACTCGTTACGCTAAATTGCTGGCGATCTTGTGCAGCCCTGCTTTAATTTAAACTCGCGGTACTTGATGGGACTTGTGATTATTCATAATGTAATACGACTCAGTTTCAGATTTATCTGCAAAATCTACATTAAGCAGTATAAAAAAATAAAAAAAAGTAAAATTAAAGTTGTTTAATTAGTCCACGGAAATGCAGTATAATCTGTTTCAGAAATCTTATGACAAATTCCCATTGGCTTTTGACCTGTCCGCAGCCATTACATCATTGTTACACATGCACAATTGAAAAGTAGTGCAAAAAATGCACTTATTCGCCACAAGAAGACGGCTGATCGACAATAGCACCAATAGTGACTATTTTCAGAAGCAACTTTGACTTTGGACCCACTTTCTGTTTCAGTTTCTAATTCTTTTTCTGGCCACTTTAAATATGTTCAATTTTAAACTTTTACAAGTTTTATTTTTATATTTATTTGTATGTGGTTAATGCATTATTTTAGGAATATTTTAGTGAGTATTAAACTGCCATTTTTAAATTTAACTCTTCCTTATTGGTTGAAATTTATCACATGGTCAAGATATATGTATTCTTGAGCTTGTGATATCCCCAACCAATGGGAGTTTGTCACAAGTTTTCTGAAACAGAGTATAGATTTTGTAGACATTTCAGTTTCGTTTTGAGCAAAGATTTCAAAATGGATGCCCATGGCCTCACTCTAAGTGGAGTTTTGTGTTTATTTCACTATAAACAAGCGTAATCTTAAAAACTGGATAAGAATCTGAATTCTGGTTTGGAAATGAATAAAAAAACGGTAAGAATTGGCCAATTTATGGTGAAGATTTTTCCCGCCATCGGCTTCGCTCGAGTGGCGTCATATATTGCGGCCTTTGTGTGATACACCGCTATAAAAGCCCAGATGTACACAGACTGAAACCATCACTTGATTCTAATTTTCTCCGTTAATTTCCCGGTTAATTTTATAATGATGACACTCGCGGAGGGTTAAAGATTAAAGCCGTTTTGCTATATTTAGAAATTAAGGTCAAGATTAATTGCTCGTATACTTTTTGAATGCAGCGAGTGATAAGTGCAACTTTTCTCCGCAAAACTCCGGTGGAGAAAAGCTCTTTAAAATGTAAGGAAGTTCCAGAATTAGCCCTGAGTAAAACTAGTTATGTCATGTAATAAAATTTGATTAGTATGTAATACGAGAAGTGAAATGCTCATTTCCATTTCAAGGGTAAGGTAAGTTCATGTTACTTGTTAGAAATTAAAAGTATTCTTAGGATTAATTGTTAATGATTTCTTTCCAAAGCCGGATTAGAGTAATCAAAAAATCACAAAAAAGGTGTGCTTCGTTTTCCCCGAGGATAAGTCCTTAAGGGTGTAAGGGGAATTGCTTTTTGGCCACCACAACTTTCACTTTTCAGTTTCATTGAAACGCAATGCCAAGAGCAGACAAGTTGCGATGGTTTTATTAGATCTTCTTTTTAAAGATATAATTTCTTATCAAATAATCAATTGTCACTTCTCCCTTTAGCAATTCGACCAACTCTTGTAAAAAGTTTGACAAATTTTAGGGTCTACCAAAATAACAAGACAAAAAAAAAATGTGGCTTATGATACAACAACGCAAAAATCTTAAAGATAAACTTTAGGGAGCACTTTCGAGAGACATAGGAATAACCAAAAAAATTGCAAATCCAAAATCAATTTTCAAAAGAAAAAATTGGTTGGATTTTTGCTTGCTCGCCCCTAACACGCATTTCGTAGTCTTAAATTTGATGGACACTTTTCATCTAGACATTTTTTTCTACCCAGTGAAGACGTGGAAAGAGGAGATAATTGATAAAGTTTAAACTAGTTGTCAATGTGTGATGATATTTTTGTACTAAAACTAAATAAATCGGGAATTGTGACTGAATTACTTTACCCCCTATCATGCTCTATAAATTCAATCGGTTGAAAAACAAAGTAATTTTCCGAGTTCTCTAAATTAGCGTTTTTTAAACTATGTAATGTAGCGGACTGGAATTTTTTTGTCGCAGTATGTTGAAATTTGGTGAAATTTTAATGGAACTAGGACTAGGTAATATTTAATTTATATTTATATCTAAGAGCACTTGACGTTTATGGTCTGACACCGAAGTGCCAAACTTATTTTAACATTGCTCTTTTAGCGTTTTTAACGGTAAAGTGGTGGACTGGTAGCCTTTTACTCACGGAAAGCACTGGTCTACGGACAACCACTTTGTTTCTTGGAGAAGCACTGATCTAAATATCAAGAGAAAAGCCCCTTGCGGCTGAGGGGACTTCAAATTCCAAAAAAAAAAAATTAAAGAAAATATTTTAAAATTTTTTTTGAAATTTTTTTTTTAATTAGGGCTCCAGAAAAGGCCCCAAACAGTAAGGTTGCCTCTTGCTAAGACGAAAGATTGCCCTAATCATCATCTGGGCAACGACAGTTGTCGTTCTTGCTGTGAGTTAGTGTTTTCAGAGTTTGCCAAATTGACCATTTGCATTAATTTTGAAAATTTGATTATTGAATTTTTCCAAATTACCATAATGATGATCCAGCAAGTGGACAGATATATTGGCATAACGAATAATTTGTAAGAGGCGTTATTGTTGGCAGTTTTATCATTACTCCGTGTTTGACTTAATAACGTGGCCCGGTCAAGTGACGATATTAATTAATTAACATACATATATCATGTTATGACACTTTTACTATAAAATCATCATTAGTCTTATCTCTTTGTCCAGCTGCTTCTTCCCTCCTATTGGTTGATTTAAATTCGTGTCCTTGTGTGTGATCTTCAAATATCGAAGGCGAATTACTTTATTTTTGTTGTTCTTTGGTTCTCGTGCCTTCGCAGAGGCTTGAAGTGTGAATTGAAGGACTTTTCCTCCCAGTTAGGTCAGAAGTTCACGTGACCACTTGGGAATTGGGAATAACAGATCAGTTGCCAGGAGAACACGAAGGTTATTTTATTGTGAAACTGTTAGTTATTATGATACAAGTCTCGTGTGGAAAGCAGACTGCAAACTTTGCCAATTGTATCTTTCATTGAGGGCCTTCTTGATTAGATTCTGTGAATGCTTGTTTGTTTTTTCTTCCTGTTTGTAGATGGGAAATGTAAACTCGACTGACAGACAATTCTTTTCCCTATTTCATCACCTTTATTTATAGAAAATTTATTGTTTATTTATTTATATTTTTTTGATTTATCAGTGTGTGTATTTCAAGTTTCTTTGCTCACTTGTCTAACTTGTCACGTTTTTATCACATACTTTGTATTCCGTGGTCTTAAAGAAAAAGAAAGGAAAAAATGAAGGAATTTCTCATTATTACTTTTTATATCATCTTGTCTTTGTTATTCACTTGTAAGTGGTTAGCAACGGCCTCTTATTGAAACTTTTACCGTGTCTTGCAAGCTTCTATTACGGTCATTCGTTGCTACACCGTTTAATTGGCCAATTAACGTTGACACTTTACTTTTCTTGCCTCGATAGTTTTTCACACATTGAATATAAAACACACTTCTAGGTTTATTCAAGAGCTGTATTATGCTCTGCAATTTTTGCGTTCCACTTAAGCTTTATTTTATTACTTTATTTGAAACCACTCCAGGTGATTGATTTAACTAAATTTCACCTAGAACGTAATTCTCAATCACTTGACAAAGAACTTTTACCGGAGTTTTGAAACGGAGTAAAATTGTTTGCTATTTATTGCAAAATACAAAATGAATGGAGGAATGACGGTAACGATTGATGATGCAGGTAGTCGAGACGGGACAAGCGAATTGATTTAGAGCACGTAACAGTAACAGTAATACAGTATTAACTATTTATTGTTTTTTAAAAAAACTTTTGGTTACATTATGAAGGTGAAGAGTTCTACTTTAATTAATTAGAGAATGAAAAATGAAAAGCGTATAAAGTTTGCTTCAGTTTGGAATAAAGAGAGATCATTAGAGTTTATAATTTACATTTTTTTCCAATACTTCTGATATTGTGTTTAAAGTCGCATTTACTTACATTTTATGAAGAAAAAAAATAATATTTCATTAAAGAATGAAACAATGAAACAAAAAAAAAGTTTTTTTTTTTTTTTTTTTTTTTTTAGTAAGTAGTTGTATATTATTGATCACTGGAGTGCTGGCATTTTCACGTGATAATTGGGCTAATGTGAAAGAAATGACGTGTAACGCGTGCATTTTTCTTCATTTCATCAAGGGTTTTTGAATGAACTGCCCATGTCGGATTAACGAGGTAAATCCATCAAAATGATCATTTGAGGTGTGGATGCTTGATTTTCTTTTGTGTCCCACGATCGAAAATGAAAGAAAAGAAAATTAACGAAATTTATTATACGTGCGCAAACGCAACCTGCGATTATTCTAGTTTTTACGACACCGTGTATTGCCGCTTAATGGCGTGTAGCAAAATAAGAGCAGTTTTGCGCTAACTTCTTAGGTTTAATTTCCATCAAATATTGCTCATCATGCCGTCGTCAAAGAAAAGGAAGTTGCTCAATTGACGTCTATTAAACTTCGATAGAGTTAATTAATTTTAAGTGTGATGAGATTAAATGTCACTACCGAGTCGATAGTGAAAACCAAATGTTTGGTTTTCCTCTATAAAATCCTTCGACAGAGCACTGAATTTTATCCGAAAAAATTAATTAGTCGATGGTATAGAAATTTTTTTTTATTTAGGTGAATTTTTAGTAATTAGGAAATAGAAGAAGAAAAATTGGTGTGTGGCTGCCGAGGTTCTTTAAGGGACAAAAGATTTCTCTATTAATTTTAATTCTTATCGTAAAATTTCAGCTAAGAAAATTTTCAGAAAAATAATTGGAATTTTTTTTATTTTACAATTTGAAACTTTAGCATATAGCATCATCGTGTTAGCATAATTTTCTACTTGTATGGCTTTGGATGTCATTGATCAGATGGTAGATCATGAGTTTGGTTGGTGTTTATTGCAGCGTATAGCGGTTCTGCAAGTTTATCTGAAGAGCACTTTGTAAATTGAATGGCTAATTCAATCTTGGTGCCGTTTTGAAAGTGTTCAAACTTATCGAATTTCGATTAATAGTTGGTAATTCATCAAACTGTTAAAAATTAGTGCTGACAGGGGATTTTTAGAAGTTATTCAAGTGGGAATCGAAAGCGACGTATGAATTGTGTGACATTTAATCTTCACGGCCGTAACAATCTCAAAATTTTAACATTTCAATCTCGTTTCAAACCTCGAGGGAAGAAACAGAAAGAAATGACCCTCGACAAACAAGTGGAATCTAATTTGGCTCCTGTGGAGACTTCTTGTGTTCGAATTTTTACAAAACAGCTAAAATAACGATAAAAAAAGTGAATTAATTACATAAAAAATCAATTAAAAAGTATGTTTTTCGAGATACAGCATTTGTCGAGATAAATTCGCAATTTTCTTTCCTATTGACAGCTCACATGAATAATTCAAGGGACAATTGCACACCACATTAACTTATCGCACACCACATTAACTTATCGCACAATTTCTTTTTTTAGAAAGACAAGTTAAAAATACCACATTATTTTTTCTTCTTTCTTTCCCTTATTTTGTGTGCAAATATTGTGCCGCTGTAATGTAAAAATATGATGAAAAGTCTCTTTTATAGAGCGGTGTTTTTGCTTTTTTTTTATTAAAACTTTCATATTCACACGCACTACAGCTGCAGTGAGCGTAATTTTAGAACAAAAACTGTACAAAACCATATAAGTAATCTGAAAATTATCCTCTTTATTATTATTTTTTTTTTTGTGCTTTTTTTTTAGACATTTTGCCATCGTTCATCCATTTGAGTGGCGGGTTTACCACTCAAAAGGACGAGCCACGCTTATTTTACTCACAACATGGATCGTTCCGTGCATAGTTGCATCTCCATTCTTATATGGAGCTAAGGCTTTTGAAAATGAACTGTACAGCGACTTCGGTGTCATACATCGGCTCACATGTTTCGATGAATTTTCAGACGAATTCCGTAACGGCTACTTCATATTTCTTTTCGTCTTCATTTATGTTTTACCCCTCTGTTTTATTACTGGTACTTGCTTCAACATAGCCAAAGAACTTCTTAAAGGAACATCGCTGCACAGACAAGGAAATCTAAGGAGACAAGAAATAAATAAAAGAAAAGTAAATTAATATTAATATTAAATCTTGAATAATAAATTAATTCTAGATTTTTTTAATGTATATTTTTAGATCGCCAAGATGGTCATAGTGGTTGTAATTGCTTTTACAATTTCGTGGACGCCTTATTTCCTCGTGACATTGATCAGTCAATTCCACACGAGTAATTTCCTCGAAGAACGACAGTTTTTTTTTACAATGCTTTGTATCAATTTGTTCGCATTTCTTAATTCGTGTATCAATCCTTTCATCTACGCTCTCATGAGCAAACGGTTCCGTAATGGTTTTCGCAACATCGTCCGATCCTTGTATTGCCGCCAGCAGCTGCCAATAAATTCTGGGACGTCGAGTCAAAGAGCAAATGGTACATTACCGCATGGTCGAGCGGTCGGTTGCGGTGCTTCAACCACAGATCCATCTGCGAGTGGAAGTGGTCAGTTTACGATACTTCGACTGGACAGTTTGCGCACGTTTACAGATTTCTCGCGGCGGACATTAAGTGCAGTTTGGAGGAGCAGCAGCTCGAGGTTTCATTCACTCTCGTTAAAAAGATCGCGATCAAATAAAAACAAGTGGGACGGGCCACACAGTCAATTCCAATGTGTAAATGGGAGTGCAGTGTTCTGTAAACATCATTCTGATGCCAGCGCCAGGGAGGACGAACAAGTGCAAATTCAACAGTTGTTGCCAGTACTCACTGTTGAATCTCCATTGATTGTTCAACAAATAGAAAAAGTCTTGGTAAAACCATCAAAGGATATTTCCGTTTTACCAAGACATTCGATCATTGTCCCGTGGAATTCAAACCCAAATCTGACAGATTATCAGACTCAAATTAAGGAAAGTTTATTGAAGAAGAGCGCTTCCGAAACCATTATCACTGTGCTCGATGAAACAATTGTGTAATTTTAATGAAATTTTGATGATAAAGTTGTAATTTTGTAAATAAAATTGTACGAAAATTAATTTTTATTAAAACAGACAATTTTGAAATAATTAAAAGAGAAATTAAAAACCCGCCCAGGTCTTTCATGCAATTTTATACTCCCCGAAATACCCATTAAAGAGGTTAACTATCTTTTTTGACATTAACCAAATTGGAGTTTTGCTTAGTGTATTGTCGGTAGTCACAATAGGGCCCCAAACACGGCCCCGCGGAAAGGGAGATAGAAGAATTAGTTTTCTACTGTTTCTAATAAGTTTCCGTAATAATTGAAAATGTAAATTTATACTTTTCAATTCCCAGAAGAAATGCAGTATAAGAAATTATGTAGGGTATTTTAAAGAAAATTAAAAGTTAGGCTGTTTAATGTCATGCATCTAATTAAAAAATACAATTTTCTCAAAAGTTTGCAATAATTATAACATCATACCATTTGTATTGCTCTTGGTTTCAACGAAATTAATTATTGCCGACCGAACCTGCAGTGCAAACCCAAATTAGTGTGACCTTTAATGATACTTTTCATGTTGTTTTGCCGTCATGCAACTTCAGAAACAAACCAAATTAAAATGATATTAAAATATGTAAAATTTAATAAAATAATAACATAACAGGCTGATAGCACAGAAGTAATGAAAACATGTATTAAAAGGACCAAACGTTTCGTTGTTTGCAAAGACAACAAAATCGCAACCTTTTGCAGAAATTGTATGCAAACAGACATGAAATTTAATCTGATAAATCAACTTTGCACCGCAAATTTGTGCGCAGTTTGTTTGGTGCTATTACGACGATTGACTAATCAATATGGAGTTGCATTGACTTTCATATCTACTGTAAGATCCGATGTTGACTTTGCATTTGATTAGTACTATTGAATGGCAGCCGGAAAACGTTGATTCGGTTTCTGCCCAACTACAAAGTGGGCCGGCAGATTAGTTCTCGTAGGTCGATAAATCAACGTGAACAGATTATTCTTAATGACATTCACAAAAAAATCTTAGATTACTTGTTCTGTTTAAAAGATCAACGATATTCATGATTCAATACACAGAAAATGTCATTTAGGTTTTTTTTTTTCTTCAGTTTTTACAGTCGCAACTCGACTTGAACAGTCACAAATGAACAAAAAAATTGAGTCTTTATTTCGCGAGCTTTCTTTGTGCGGTTTGCTGTTATCATAGCCAAAACCTTTTAGCAGGTGAGACAGCCACAAAAATAGATTGCAGAAGCACAAATAAAAACTAAATAAAAGGATTATCAATTCCATTTAGAAGTTAGTGAGACATAGGGTGGCAATGAACCCGAATGTCTCCATTCACTCTCCAGGTTTTAAACGACAACAAAGAGCTTGACACGCTAACCAAGTGATTTTTAAAGCGACCTTAATAAATCATGCAACTTCTTTTTGGAGCCTTACATTTTTGCCCAGAGGGATAAGTTTAAAATATGTAAAAATATCCGGTGTTTTTATTTTTATTTCCACACTCAGAAACATTTTGAATTTAGTGCCCTAAAATGACTTTTTATGCTTTTTTCACGAGATTGCAAAATCATTGTACACGTCGTTGTTGAGGTTTTAAACCAAAAATATTTTAGCTCTGGCAAGGAGGGGCAACCAAAATACTCTTGTCGATTCTGAACTGTGCCGGATTACACATAGGCAGAGTAGGCACCGGCTTTGGACCTCCGAGACAACGCATCAAAATACTATTGACTGTCTAAGGGCTACCACAGGGGTTAATCCGGCACAAGTCCTGTGTGCCTTTTTGTTGGCGAAGTTGAGTCACTCATTTTCAATTTTAAGAACTTGTCTTATTTTCTAATGACAGATTTTTGGTAATCCTAGAAGTGATGGAAGAAACAAAATAACTAAGTAAGTTATAGAGTAAAAATGTTTGATAGTTTTATTTGCTGCAATTTAAGCTTTAATTTTGCCGCCGGAATAGTTTCTAAAATAACCGTCAAATTTTTTGGCGCTATGTTCTGGTGACAGAGGGAGAGATTCGTCAAGGGATCATTTCGGTGTTCATCGAATCAAATGAAATTTCCACAACTGTCTTGAGTGACTCTTTCTCCCGTGTGCAGGAGCGGATTTTTCGGCTCTCGCAGTTCTCGCAGCTGCGGGGACCCCAAATTTTTTCCCCACTCCTAAAAAAAAAAAAAAAAATTAAAAAAAAAAAAAATCTAAAAAAGAATACACTAAAAAAAAGTATTTTATTTTTAAATTAGTACTCCGAAAAAGGCTGCGAGAAAGGCGTCCAAGCCGTAAATCTACCTATGCTTATTTGCACAGGGAAATTTTGCTGACAGGAACCCCCGACCTCTCAATTTTAAATCAGTGTTTAGGGTAGTAATTATATAAATGAGATCCATACTCGTATGGTAAATTGAATTATGTCATCACATCACTCATCATAATCCAAAAATCCAAGTGAATTAAACTTTTCCCATCAAGAATATTGATACACGAGCTCGATGCTTTTAATTTCAGTAGGTTAAAGGTCTGGACAAATGAAAACTTGTTGATGTATGACAAGAGAAGGTTTTCATGACAACCACGAGAAACTAAATGGACTTTAGCCTCAGTTGCAATGAAATAAATACGGAAATAAATAAAATTGCAAATAAAACTATTCCAAATTTACTATAATCAGCAATAAATTATGAATCTTGCTCTCGGTTTATTATAAATTCTGAATTTAATGAATCGGAACATTCTATTTTTCTTTCATTAGACTTAATAAATATATGTAATCTACACGTTGGATTACAGTATTAAACATGCATGCGCAATTTCAGCTAAATCTTTCTAAAAGTTTAATTGTTATTGCATAATAATATTGTTGATCAAATTAAAGGTCATGTTTCCCTCTTAGGTTTACATCACTGCATCGCACGTGACTATAAATAATCTCTCAAATTTGGGAATCGCAGTTACCGATAATCAATTTGTAACATTCTTTGCTTTAATTATTTGTTTGAAATAATTAATTAACCGCACAATTAATTATCTCAAATAAATAATTAGTCTAAATTTCAACACAAAAGAAACGAAACGTATAATAGTTTTGCACTGTGCACACGCACGCAATATTACACCCTCATGTGTCTTTAGAAAACTAATGCGCCTACAGAAACTGTGACTGCAATAAAATCTTTTAGCAAAATTATTTATTGTAACAACTAAACATTTATTGTCTGAAAATCCTGGATAGAAAAAAAAATCGATAGGCTTTAGGCGAAACGGGATTCCCCGTTCGGCGAAATGGCATTCGTCGAAACCAGGCACTTGCACCCACACGAGCAACATCCAATAACGAAGTAAATGACAATGCGAAAAAATCGACTCGACTACAACGTATGTGTTACTCATTCCAGCAAAAGAGCGTATGTTTTCACTCCGTTTATGCAGAACAAATTGCATCCAACAGTACACAATGTCAACGACTATGTGAACGTATTATTAACGACTTAAACACAGATGGTCTTTGCGTTATAGACGAATTTCTGGGCGATGGATTGGGAACAGCGATTTTGGATGAAGTTTGCAATATGCACAGAGTAGACGTTTTCAGCGATGGTAAACTTGGCGGAGACAAATCTAAAGAATATGTGGATTCAAAATTAAGAGGAGACAAAGCCATTTCAATCGATGGTTCAGAAGACGGTTGCCATCACATAGGTGACTTAATTAGCATTGTTGACTTGTTAATTGGCCGCTGCACAAACCATTCAAGTAATGGCGAATTGGGAAAACGCAACATCGACTCGAGAGATAAGGTTTGTAAAAAAAAACTATATCATTATATTTAATGAACTGTTATTCCATTTATTTTGTTTTGTTTTTATGAACACAGGCTATGGTAACATGTTACCCTGGCAATGGAGCACGGTTTGTAAAACACGAAGATAATCCCAACCAGAGTGGGCGATGCATTACAACAATTTACTACTTAAATAAAGATTGGAATGAGGTAATGTTCGTAGACAGCATTTTAAATTGAGTTTGCTTATTATTTTTTTACAGTTGGTGCATTCAGAATTTTAGAAATACGTGTCATTTCGTGTCAAATGACTTGAAACGAGTGGTACTTGCCACGATATAACATGTTTTTTAATTGCACTAAATCTTTTATTTTAATTTTTATGACTAGAAACGAGGTGGAGTTTTAAGAATATTTCGTGATGGAAAAAATCACAACATAGACATATTTCCTATTTTTGATAGATGGATATTGTTTTGGTCGGACAAACGGAACCCTCATGAAGTTCTTGCTTCGTATCATAATCGGTACTAAGAAAACTATTTGTGTTTTTCATACCATAATTGATTTTTTTCCCTTCTTCTTCGTATTTCTTATCAATTATCTTATATAGTTACGCTATTACGATTTGGTATTATGATAAAGAAGAATTAAGGAAACATTTACTGAGGCAGGTGCCGTGACCTTTTTAATCGAATGAAATTTCAAATGAAAATTATGGATCAGCAGACACTATCGTGTTCTTTAAAATAAATTATAGTACGTTTTTAAAAATAAAATTAAAAATATTTTTCAAACTAATTTTTACTATACTTTTCAGATAATTTAGATTTCAATTATCTAAATTTATGTTGAATGTGTAAATTGTTTGTCCTTTTAATGATAATAAAGGTGGGGATTTTTTAAAATTTTTTTGTGTTGCGTTTATGTTTGGGATTTGCACGCCATAACCATAATATAGTAACTTTTTAATTTTAATTTCTCTTTTCTGCAAGCTGCTGCAAGAACTTGTTTTGGCCTTTATGACCGCAGATCTGTGTAACAACTCGTGCTTTCTTTTACCAAAAAATAAACGCTCAACATTAATTTTTTGTTTTAACTTTCCTCGTTGCCAGAGCAATGCAACTTAATCTCATGAGTGTTTTGGTTTGGAATTAACTTCCATACGCGCAGATCAGACACAGATCTTGGTCAGCAGGACAAAGTAATATGGATTTTTAAATTTAATTTTGTGATTTTTTTTCTCTTGTGAGACGATGCTGAAAGCAGAAATGTGTAATGAAGGAGATTTCTTGGAAATGCGTATGCAGCATTAAGTCGGCCCAAAGGCGCCGTGAATAATGATAATGGGACCCACCCGGCCGTTCTTGGACCTTAAAATTTAAAATAAAAAACAAAAAAACAAAAAAAATTTCAATCGAAACTTGAAAAATGACATATACTGCTGATTAGTTTTCACTTCTAGGTAATTAGGCCAAAGAAAATTCCAATTTTGAACAAAAGCCTGCATTCACGGATTAAGCACAAATCACGTGTGTGGCTTATTTTCCCCCTTCTGAACTATAAATTGAACTATAACCTTTCGCAAACTTTCTATTGGCTAATCAAAACTTGTCCCCTAGCCTCTAAGTGTTACGTTTGCATCTGCAACCGCACTTGGAATTTTATAAATTTCTTTGTGGGCAACATAACATTCTTTAAAAACATGGCGGCTGAAGATTTGACTTTAATGAAACGTTTCCGTGATCTTTTTTCGAGATTGAAAGCATTGACACTAAACCGAGTGGAGACGTCTAAAGTTGAAGAAGAAATACCACTTGCACCAAGGACGTCCTTGCTTGCACCCAAGAAGAAATTTCGTCTGAAGGGACATCGGTGTTGCTGGATCCAACAAAAGAGTGCGCATTTTCGATCTGTTTCCGCTGGAGAGATTGCATCCAACAGTATTCTACGTAAACAACTATGCAAACGAATTATTGACGGCTTGAACAAACATGGGATTTGCGTTGTGGATAATTTCTTGGGCAATGAATTAGGGACAGCAATTTTAGATGAAGTTTGTGTTATGTATAAAAACGAAGTTTTTACCAACGGTAAACTAGGTCCAAGCAAATCTAGCCAATACGTTGATCAAGCCTTGAGAGGAGACAAAATAGTTTGGGTCACTGGTTCAGAAGTGGGACAACATCACATAGGTGATCTAATGAGCATTGTTGACTCGTTAATTGGACAGTGTAACAATCATCCGAATAATGGTGAATTAGGAAAGCGCAACATTCGATTAAGATACTGGGTAAAATGTTCTTTAAGAATAAAAAAAAATTTATGTAGATTTTTTTGTTTTGTGATTATAAATACAGGCTATGGTCACATGTTATCCTGGCAATGGAGCACGGTTTGTAAGACACGTAGATAATTCCAACCGGAACGGAAGATGCATTACAGCTATTTACTACTTAAATAAAGATTGGAATGAGGTAATATTAGTTTTATATCATTAGTTATTATTTTATTATATTGTTATTTGTTTTATTTTAATTTTTAATAGAATCGAGGAGGAGTTTTAAGAATATTCCGCGGTAAAGGTCGAAAAATAGATATTTCTCCTATTTTTGATAGAATGATTTTGTTTTGGTCGGATGAACGAAACCAGCACGAAGTTCTCCCTACACATCATGACCGGTACAAAAATATATATTTTAATGATACTAGTGACGTCATGTAATGTTTAATTTAGAATGTTTAGCATAATTATATTTCTGATTACGTTAGATACGCTATTACGATATGGTATAACGATGAAGATGAATTTGAGAAATATTTATTAACACGATAGTAATAGGCCGCCCTCAAATTTAATTGAAAAAAATTGTTTTTTATTTTTCTCGGTATTTCTCTTTTAAATAAATAAATAAAATAAAAATAAATAAATAAAATACATAAAATAAATAAATAAAAATTTATCTCAAAGCACCGTCTCGTTTCTAGCCAATGACGTTACAGCTAATAAGTTCTACTCACAATGCCATTTAGCTAATGAAAAAAATTTGTGTATTTTTTAAAATCGATTTTTTTTTTTATTTGTTTTAAAAAAATAAAAATATCTAAAATTTCTTGTTAAATCAACACGAGAGTTGCTACAGATAGTCGCTGAAACATAAATGGCGCTGACGTAAGTAGATGCTGTGAGGAAAGGATGTAACTATTTACGTGCAACGTTTGACTTGTCATAGGGCATAAGGTCAACGAATAACTTTAATATAAATATGCATATATTTTATAAAGTTTTGCCAATCACAGTAATAATTATTGCATGTTATTATTCGTATTGGGATAGTACGAACTCAAAAAAAGGTAATCTGATAATTGCCCCATCCCTACGAAGCAATATTTTTTTATATTTTATTTTATTTTATTTCTATTTTGCAGAAAATAAGTACTTACATTTGCTGATTGGAATTTTGTCATCAAGATCCAATTTGGATTATCGCAAGGCTATTCGAACTACATGGCTGAGGAATATATCAACATTTAAAAATACTGGTCAAGTTGATGCTGCATTTGTAATTGGGAAACAAAGTTGCCCAATTCCACCGAATGACAGATGGGACATTAATTCCTGCACCTCTTGGAATGTGCAAATGCCAAGTATACACTTAAAAATGAAAAGGAATGTTTAATGTAAAACATGATGTAAACACTTTTACTTAAAGAAAATAACGAAACGCAGTGGGCTTGTCAAATTGATGCCTCGATTTCTAAAAACAAAACTCCATATCGAGGGTTAAGCATAAAGGTATTCATGCGTAAGGATGAGTTAGAACATCAAATAATAACTAATTATGTTTTAAAATTCTAGATACGTCATCCGATTACAGTTACGAAGTTAGGAGTTCTAAAATCTGTTTTGGAGTTTAATAATAGTGCAACTGTGATCTTACTAAATGCTATTTCCAAGGTATATTACTATAACTTGAATCACTTAATTCCATTTTATAAGTTTAATTATGTAGGAAATAATAGTTAAAGTGCAGTTTTCACCAATTAAAATGGGTGTAGCTATTGCTGGATATAATTATCTATCTATTGATCCGATTATTTTACCAAAAGTAACGTAACTTAATGAAAATTATTAAATGAAATAAAATAAATTTAATTAATTAAAAGAAAATCTTAACCTAGGATTTTGAAGCTACATTAATTCTTGAAAATGAAATCGGTGGAGTAACAATTAATCAACAACACACTTGGAATTCAGCTCATGCAGTTTTTTCATTCACACGTGTAAATTAATTTAGATATTTTATTGTAAAGTTAATAGTTACTTCAATTTTTAAATCGTATTTTAGGTTATTCAAAATGGATATTATTCAACGAAATGGGGAGTTGATACCTTAAGTGCTGTTACATTTGGATTTACAATTTATGGTTTAAGATTATTTTATTTTACATTTGGCTGTTTATTAACGGATTTAATTATTTCAGATGTTTCAGGGTTGAAGGAACACATTGAGACAACCAATGAACGTCAGCAGGAGTGGAACGCGTACCTTTTTGAAGAGTCTATCCGAATTGAAAAAGAACTACTTATGTACAATGACATTCTTCTCGTTGATGTTGTTGATATTTATCGTAATCTTCCGTTAAAGTTGTTACAATTTTATAAAATGTAAAATTAGAAATCTGGTAGGCTTTAAGTTTTAATTGATAAACTGAAAAAACACATTATTTTTAGTGCTGCTGCGACTTATGAAGCAGAATTCATCATGAAGACAGACGATGATGTGTTCCTAAATGTACCTAAGGTTATGCACGAATTGCTAAATCTTAAATCTACTCATTTTAACTCGGAGAAAATATGGTGGAGTCGATTTCGTGTCAACTGGGCTGCAGGCAGAGTTGGCAAATGGGCAGAATTGGAATACCAATCTCTTGTGTATCCTCCATTTGCCTGTGGTTTAGGAAATGTAATATCTCAAGATCTACTGCATTGGTTAGCAAAGAACTCGGACGAATTGCACTCTTACCAGGTTAATTATATTATTTAAACAGCTATAGGCGTTGTTAATTTATTGAAACATTATTCAGGGTGAAGATGTTTCTCTTGGAATTTGGCTAGCAGCAGTTGGCCCAAACCACATAAATGTAAAAGAAATTTAAAAAAATTAAAAAAAAAGAAATTTTATAAATTAATTTTACTTTTAGGATTTTTTGTGGCAATGCGATAGTGGCTGTACAAACGATTCCTATAACGTCGGCCAATTAACACCGTTAGAAATTAAGAATGCCTGGACTGCAATGCAGAAGTGTTTCAACATGTGTGGTTGTGATTGAATTAAAATGTAACGCGATATGTTGGAAGTCGACATGAGCCAGCCGTGTGTCTTGGTGATATCGCTGCAGTTGTGCGTCTGGAATCGTGGAACGAGATGAAGAAAATCACAACGCTTGTTTTTATAGCGTTTCTTAATTTAATCGCATCAGGAGACAAATGTAAACCCAAAATCTAACAAAATTGAGTAAATTATTTAAAATCATTTTATTGGTACTTAGTGGCCATTAATCCTGGTTCAAAAGTATGGCGTCCTAAGATTAATTTTACTAATTCTGCTGATTGGAGTGAAGGAAAACTGCCTCGTTCTTGCGATAGAGCTATCATTCCTGCACTGTCATCAGTTTCTGTAAATTTAGCATCGAATCTTCTGCTACGAGAGCTTGTAAGCGTTTGCAAAATTATTTTAAAACATGGAAAAATAATTTTATTTTGTCAGGTGTTGCCTTTGGAAGGTGAAATTGTATTAAACGATGGAGCCAGTCTGGCGTTTGGAGCTCCATTATTTAACTGCAGAGATTCAAGAGGTGAAATAAATATATTATCATAATAAATTTGTATTTTTGTATTAATACGTCGTTTAATTTTGTAGATGCACATTACAATCCACCTTCTGTAAGCAGTTGGTACGAACCAAGTTCTTGGTCACTTCCAGCTGAAGAGGAGGAAAATCAAACTTTGCCAATTCCAGAATCAGAACGGGTTCCTTGTCAGTACGATTCTGTCGAGTTTCCTGTGAATTCTTCTTATCGTGTTGCAATTGGCGGACCAAAGATTAAAGTGGAATCTCTTTTAATTGATGGAAAAGTATGTTTTGAATTAGATTAATATATTTTATTTCGTATTTAAATATTTAATTTGCAGAGTGTAAACACGAGTGAATTTTCGAGATTGGAAAAGACTGCGGGTGGAAAAATACGTTTCAGTCGCTCAACATCGCTCGATGTGACTAATGTGACTTGCTCTGATCAGAGCGGATGTGTTTGTCGAGACGAAGATGTACGTTTACGTTATTATTTAAAATTATTTATTTTATTTTTTAAATTAATTTTTATAGATTTCTGAATTAATTTGCCAATTAACTAAATGTAAAGAAAATGATTGTTCGGATCCAGTTAAACCAGTTGGGGGATGTTGCGCGATGTGTGGAGCGTTTATAATTGCTGATTGTAAAAAAGATTTTGAATTTTTAAGATTAAAAAAATTATACGATTTGTATATTAATAAGGTACGGCGTTTTTTCACCATTTTGAAAGCATTGAATTATTTAAACTTTTTTTTTTTAGGATGAGTATAAAAACGTTTATGGATATTTATCCAAACTTAACAAAAATCGAGTACAAGTGGTATTTACCGACAACTTCGAAACTCATCGTGCATCATCATTAGCAATAGAGCTAGCTGACATTTTGAAAGATGGTTTGCAAAAAATATATTTTTTTTATTACTGATTGTGGTTTGAGTAAACCGGTATTTCGTTTTTTTTATTCAGACGTATCTGGAGTTGGTATTTATGGAATATCTAACATTCAATTACAAATATCATCGCATTGGTTGGTGCATGGTCGTTTCATGGGAGGTTAAAACTTGTAAAGTTATCACTAGTTCCATACTTTTAATTTTTAAAATTGTTTACAGGTTTATCGGTGGGTGGCGTATTCGGCTTATCGTTTGCCTTCATATGCGTATTAATTCTGAGTCTGTTTGGATATGTTACTTTCAAAAAATATGGGTAAGAAATATTTAATTAGTAAATGTTAAAATGTTCCGTGGATTTCAATCAATATTTTTAAAATTATTAGGTTTGGGAATCTCTCATTTGGACGTTTGGATGAAGATAAGTATGAATCGGATGAATCTGATGAGGAGCAAGCTGTGACAGAGTTCGCTCCAATTGGAGGAATTGAAAATCCTTTGTACGAGCAGGAGAAAAAGGTTTGTAATTTCACACAAAATAAAATTTTATAGCCATTTTATAACAATTATTAATTTAATTTCTACAGAAAGACCTTTCTGCAGAAACTTCAGATTCGGCAGCGGTTGAGTCTGAACTTGCAGTTGTCAGTACAGAAACACGAGAAAATCCGGCATTTATGGTGTTTGAAGAATTAAAACATTTGCAATGAATAATTATCACATTAAATAAACAAATTATATAGCAGAGGAATTTGAATAAAATTATTGGAGAAATAAAATAAATTAAAGAAGTATTGCTTTGATTTGTCGAGAGACGGCGCGCAATAATGTAAATTACCCACAATTCCTTTACGTTAAGTACGCCATTGATGTTAGTTACCGCTTTGCGTATAGTAAACGTTTGAAGTTACAGTAATATGGGTTCGTCAAAAAAGCACAAGGAGAAGGAAAAAGAACGCGATAGAGAAGTTAGAGAACCAAGATCGCGTCGCAATAGGTCAAAATCACCTTCACCTAGATCGCGATCCCGGGATCGTCATCGTCGCGACAGAAGAGTCGACAGATCCCGGTCACGTTCAAAAGAAAGAGAACGCAAAAAAACTCGCGAATACGACGAAAAAGTTAGAAATCGGGATGACAAATCTGGTACGTTTAAATCCCCATATGTTAATAATTGAAATTTGCAAAGAAAATAATTATAATCTTTTGTTTATTAGACTCTGATAACGAAGCAAAAGGAAGTGGAGTTGGAGAATCTTCCCTGAGTATTGAAGAAACAAAGTAAGAAATCGATAAATTTTGGTAATGTGAATTTGATTTTGAATGTTTATTTTTCTTTTAGTAAATTACGAGCTAAACTTGGTTTGAAGCCTTTAGATGTTGGGAAAGGTTTGATATTTGGATTTCTATCGTTTGTTTTGTTTTCTAAAATATATTTTGATTTTTCAATTTGAATTGTTTGTAGATTCGAAAGATGACGAATGGAAATTCGATAAAGAATTTGTTCACAAGCCAGCTGAAAATTGGGGAGACAAGAAAATGGTTCAGACGCTTCGTGAACGAATTTCAGTTCAAAAAGAAAAGAGAAAAATCGGAGATAAATTAAAGTAATTCTAATAACTTGTTTAATTAAATTAAATTAAATCAAATTAAATATTTTATTTTTTAATAGGAGTATAAAAACTTTGGGTGATTCTGATTCGGACGATGATGGGGCTTTGAATTGGGTTTTAAAGACCAAACAAAAACAAGAAGAGAAAGAAAAAGCGGATAAAAGGGTTTGTAGTTTGTTCATTTATGTAAACGCAAAAAATAAAATTTTTAATTTTAGGCAAAACTGTTGGAAGAAATGGATGAAGAGTTCGGAATTGGCGATTTAGTCGAGGATGAATTCAAACGTTTGAAAGGGCAAGCTTATTCATCTAGGGATTTAAAAGGAATGACAGTACAACATGATCAAGGAAGATTTTCAGAAGGAAGTGTTGTTATTCTAACGTTAAAAGATAAAGGTACTAAAATTAAAATGAAGAAAAAATGTACCTGTGAAATGCAATAATTTGTATTTTTTGTAGATGTATTAAACGAAGATGACGATGTTCTTGTCAATGTTAACTTGATTGACAACGAAAAAGCTGAGAAAAATATTGAATTGAGAAAGCAAAAACCAGGCTACGATGCTTATGAAGAACCAGTCGACGAATTTGGCAATGTAAAATCAAATTTAAAATAATCACATTAAATTGTTGATTTTATTTAATTTTTTTTTTCAGTTGTTGCCTCGCAAACCAATTTTAAAGAAATATGACGAAGAGATTGAAGGAGCGAAATCAAAGTCGTTTCAACTTGGTAATACATTTTGCATTAATAAATTGTGTTGAAATGTAACTTTATTATTATTAAATAAATAGGATCGGGAGGAAATTACGATTTAGAAAGGCAAAGACAATTACAAGAAATTCGAAGAAAGTTACAGATGAAAAATTCTGTAAGATTTTTTACATTTTATTTGGAAATTAGTGCAAATAAATAAATTTTTTTATTTTACTTCTAGGAATCTTTAGACATGCCTTTGCCTAGTATGGCTTCGGAATATTACACCACGGAAGAAATGGTAAATTTTTTTGTTTATTTAGTTGTGACATTTTACATAATTAAACACAATTGATTAAATAAATTATGTGGTTAATCTAATTTAATTTTTATGTAAAGTCATTTAAAAGCTAATTTATTATTATGTAAGATGCCACTTTACTTTTAAATGAACAAGCCAATTGTCCCGGTATTTTTGTATAACTTAGGTCATTACCTCGTAGGTGAAATTCAAAAAACCCAAGAAAATTTCCAAAGTGCGAAAACCCAAGCGACTGAGAGCCGACGAATTAGCCGCTCTGGCTTCGGCACCTGCCTCGTCATCCAAATCAAAAACCGATTTGAAATCGAGGTAAGTTATTTATTCCACTGCAAAGCGACACGAATAAAATGTTTGTTTCAACATTTTTAGAACGATCAAGCAAGAGCCGCAATCTCCCAGAGAAAGTACGAGCGAAAATGATAATTCTACAGATGTCGATGTTGGGTGGGTGAAAAAAGAAGAGCCGATGGAAATGGATTTTCTAGACGCCGACGATTTAGACGGAATGGGACCGGAAGAAGATCTCACCGGCGTGCTGGTTGAACCGGACGAGGCGGAATTAGAACTTCAATATGCTCTGAATAAAGCTCGCAAACTAAAACAAAAACAGGATGCGGCTTCGCTGGATCGAAAAAACGTGCGTATAAAACATTTAAACAAAATTAATTTTTAGATTGTGTTTTTAATTTACATTTTTTGTTTTTTAAGGTTATGAATAGCATTAATTCACAACCAGCTAACGACATGGAGGAAGAGGAGGGTGGCTCACCTTCCAAGGGTCCAAAAGGTTCTATCATATTGAACTCAACGGCAGAATTTTGCCGTGCTTTGGGAGATATTCCAACTTATGGTTTATCAGGCAATCGGGATGAAGATCCCGATGAATTATTGGTAGAATATAATGGAAGAAATGCGGGATTAGATTTTTAATGGTTTTATTTCTTAGGAATTTGACCGGAATTTGCCACTTGTTGACGAGAAGAGGCACATCGAGGACGATAACAAATCGAATCAGGGCGGTTGGAACGAAGTCGACATTGATGAGAAGCCGATAGAAGTCCAGGTAGTCCGTTTGTCTTTGTTTTGGATATAAATTAATGGAACCTTTTATTTTTTAGACTAACGATGTGCCGATTTTAGAAGAAGAACCCGATGTTAGTGTCGGATTAGCAGGCGCGTTGAAATTAGCGATGAAGAAGGGCTATTTGGAAAAAGAGTGCAAGAAATTAGCTAGTGCTCCTAGACATAGCCAACTGCAAGCGGCGAATTATACGATCGAAGATAAATCTTTCGTGTATGCTATTTAGAGAAGAGCGTTTTAATTAGTGCGAATTTAATGCGAGTTTTGCTTTTTTTTAGTGAAGATGATAAATACGGACGCCGTGATCGTTATTGCGCTGGACCATTGAGCGACTTTAAGGAAAAGGATACGTACAAACCCGATGTGAAATTGGAATACATCGATGACAACGGAAGACTTCTTACACCCAAAGAAGCGTTTCGTTACTTATCACACAAGTTCCATGGAAAGGGAAGTGGGAAAAACAAAACTGAGAAAAGGATGAAGAAGTTGCAAGAAGAAGCTGTACGTTTACAAATATTTTTTTTTTTTGTATGAAATATTTTGTACTAGTAAATTTTTTTATTTTTTTTTAAATTTTTAGTTGATGAAACAGATGAGTTCAACAGACACCCCGCTCGGAACTTTAGCGCTTTTGCAAGAAAAACAAAAGCAGACTCAATCGCCGTACATTCTGCTTAGTGGTGGCAACAAAGCATTAAATCCGTAAGAATATTTTGATTTAATTTTGATTTATTTATTGTATTAATTTAATTTATTTTGTCCTTCCAGGAATGCAATCTCAAAACCAGTGTGATTTTGATGTCTGTTAATCGTGTACCTTATTGATAAATTTTTGGTATTATTATTGATAAATCGTAATGTTTGGTATTAATAATTGTAGGTTCCTCCCCGCTTGTATTGCGTTAATTAGAAACGAAATTAAAGATTACAAAAACATTCGATTTGTTTTGAGTGCGTCTACGCTCTATTTCATTTCCCCGAAGTCAAAATGGAAAAACAAAGTGAAGAATTTTCCGAAGCGGCTTTCCAGGTGATGAAACAATCGAGTTCACAGATACATCACTTAGTACGTTGGCTTTATTACAAGAAAACAAAAACAGCTCGATCAACCTACATTCTGGTTGGTACTAGTCTGGGAACATGGCATTGAACCCTCGAATACATTCTCATCGTACAAATCGTTATTTTTCAACTTAATAGCTCGGAATTAATCTAGTTTGCATTTCCAAATGGCTAATTTAATTTAGTAATTTAATTTTACTGCAATTGATGGCTTAAAAAATAAAAATAAGGTGATTTTTATTGTATCCATTCGTGCTCGGCTTAGCTTTGGGCAGAAATCCAAAAGTTGAAAGTACAAAAGTTTGTGGTTTAACAACTCCGGCCACACCGTGCTCAAGGACGTACTTATATGCTAAGTGGAATTGAAAAAAAAGACCAGCTCATCACTTTTAAATGCCGTTTAACAATGAGGTTAATTTGACTTTAAATGTGTGTAATTTACACGAAGGGAAAAAAGAAGACAGATGTTGATGTTATAAGGAATCTGGGAATTCCCTTTCTACCTCCAACTGATTTGGACTCGGCACAAGTTCCTTTTCGGGTCCCTCATCCTCTCTCTCCTCTCTTCCTGGCTAAAAAGAGTCAGAGCGTGACATCTCTGTTGCTTGTTGTATGTGGCTCGGAAGCTTACCTGTTAAGACGATCGTCGATTTGAATGCCGGTCGGCAGTCATGCAAAGTAGTCAAACCGGACACAACCCGCTCTTAATCCGAAAGTTGATCTTGCGTGTGGGCTCATGATTTCAGTGATGACACGTAATTAAGAAGACAATCGCACGACTCTGCAATTTCTAGTGATTATAACTGTTTAATACAGAAAATGAAGTGGTAAGTGTCATTGGATTTTATTTGAAATTTAAATGATGATTAAATTGTTGTTGATTTTTGGTTTTAAATTCATAAAAATGTTCTCAGTTTGGGTCTAAATTAATGAATTGAATCAATAATGTTTATTTTGAAATTTAGAGAAATTATAATTTTTTTTTTTTTAATGTAAGTTTTTTATTAATAATTTGAATTTTTTTTTCGATGAAAATTTTATTGAAATGGAAAGTAAGTTCTTTGTTTTTATTAAAATTTACAAAGTAGACAAAACGTGATAACCCAAAAAAATTAAATTTTGATATTCCCCCAAAAAAAACTGAATAAAACGTTAGCAGATGGCGCGATGTGCGTCAACTGCACCTTGGGAAAATTGCAGAGCAAATATGGCTAACATCAGTTCTTCGTAGTTTCATTGCAGAAGGTAAGGAAAATGTCCAGCTACGTTGAATTAAGAGGATATATTGTATTAAGAACGTGTCAGAATTCAGTATACCACACTGGTTGACATTTTTAAAGAGTAAAAACCTTTATATGTACCTCAAAACAACGTCATTTTACCTTAGCGTTGAGGTGAAGTTAATTTTGAGATACGAGTTTCGACCAAAAGCTCCATTTTCTTGTGAACAGCTGAATTGGAAGTTACGCTCACTCGAATATAAGCGGGCCAAAATCGTACACGAGCCGATTACACACGAGGTAACAAAGCAAAGGTAGAAATTGGAGCGCAGTTCGAAAAAAAATAAGTCATGGTCATGGGTATGAATAAATAGAAACGAGGCGTTAAGACTCGAAACCTGCGCTCAAATCTTCCATTCTGCTCATGCTTTTCTTTCACTTTTTTCTCTCCTATTCAGTTGAACACATTTCTCTTTTCACACGCATATTTCGACGTGTAATTTTCTGTATTGTTATTCGCAGGAAATTAAAATAGCGATAGAAATTCAATATCGAGATTCTGGTCGATGCAATGATTTAAAGTGCTTCGTTTCATAGCCATTCAAGATGTGTTAAAACAATTTCGTCGTTAAACAAACAAAAAAAAGCATTGAAAAGAACGAGAAAAAAAATTCCATAATTTAATTAATTTAGTTTTATTTTTTAATTTTTATTTTATTTTTTTTTTTGAAAACACCATTATAACCGACGATTTATTGTTCTAACCCTATTTCTGTATTGATTGGCACGAAATAACTTGCCAGGCCTTTAACTCCACATTTCGATCACTGAAGAAAGCATTTCGTTTTCCACTCGCTCCATTTTCCAGTGGACATTTTTTGAATTAAGGTCAAACTAAATCGAAATTAAGCGACTGATTTAACAAGGTGTTACGTGTACTTAAGAATTTATCAGTTAACGAGTTATTTTTACTGTAGACTGTCGACAAATGCCTAAAAATAACAGTTGCCTACATTTCCAGCTCGTGTTGGGTTTATGAGTCATCTATTGGCGTGATTGGAGGGAGGCTTGGCTGCAATGCTTTTAGGCAATGCAGGAAAGCGTCTAATGGTGGGGTCAATTCGATTCAGTTACGAAATGAAGGAATATCTTAATTACATCTACTTTAAATCTAATTTTTTTTTAAGTTTAACACTAGGTGGGGTTGCAGAACGACTTAGCAAACGCTCTCGTAATTAGAAATTGGATTAAATTAAGACTGGCATTATTGCAAACCCATCTGTGGGCTCCTCAGACTAGAAATTAGATATTTAAAGACAACTTGTTTGTTGCGTTAATTTTGGGCGTCCTTTAAATTTGATGGATGGCAATGCTGAAAGTACTTTCGGAATTATCATATCAGTTGGCACGAGCAATTGAAGGTTATTCATCTTCCTGCAACGGCGGCATAATTTTGTGATTCAAATTTTGTTTGTACGGTAATTATAAATTCGTTGATTTCATAATTAATTGCAATAGTAAATAACAAGAATACCACTTCAAGTGGCATTTCTTAAAGTGCCCATGACTTAGAAGCTCCAAAAAAAAAAATTTTTTTTGGCTAATTTTGTAAATTGAGCAGAAGCGAGGGAGGCAAGGAGCCATTTTATAATTTTCATAGAGGCCGAAAATTTGTAGTTATAATGATTCTTTGTCGTAATCTTGTTGGATATGGGAGGCAATTTTACATTTTTTTTTTAAGGGCCGAAAGTTTTTAGTCACGACACACAACTTCTGTTGGTTTTGTGCAGATTCGCCACAAATGTCAAGTTATTTGTGGCAGTTTTGAAACTATACCGCAACTGGCCGTGACATTTGTATGGAAAATTAATGCTAATATCCAATGTGATACACAACGGTTGACGTTAAAGCTCGGCTCCCATGACTAATTCGCGGACACCTTTTTTGTCCATAGAATATCGATTCGTAATGTGTTCGATACGTGATATTTATTGTTTCGGATGTGGAACTCCCCTCGTTCCACCCAGAGCATCAGGCGAGGCGTAATACTCTCATTAGGCAACCCCTGGTAAACCACGCTATCTGCACTCAGATTGGAGGGTTTTGCGCCTGTCAATTACATAGTAGGCGCGTGACCAGGTGAGCTGTGGGATAGTCGGTTGGGGTGGGGTGGGGAAGGGGGGGGGTTGATTAGGAACCGTGATTGTGCACTAGGAAGTTAGAATCGGTCGATTCATTTCAACTGAATTGATTGTAACCGTCCACAGAGGGATGAGTACTATACTCAACTTTTAATTGGCACGTGGGATTTACTCGAGTGGTTTGTTCACTCGCTTTTGTTTAGCGCAAAGATTCAGTCGTAAGTTGAGGATGATCGAGTTTACGGAGAGGAACATGGCGGATTACGTGCTGGATCCGCTGGAATTTTTATGCCGAGAAGTGATGGTGAATTCGTTGATAGTAAATGCCAAGTGGCCGTGTAGGTTTCTGAGTCGATACTGCAGGTAATTGGTGTTTATTTTGTGGGACTTTTGGGATTTTTGCGTCAAAAATGATTTCTGACATTTCGGCTGTATTATACAGAGGTGTACATTTACTCGGATACATGCAATATTTACCGTTAGGATTAGCTAAAAGAGTGTAAGGAGTTGTTGAGAAGTTGATCTCATTTCTAAGATTATAAGCTGGTATAGGAACAATAATTTGATGTAGTATGAAAGAGCTTAGTTGAGTTGAAGAGCTTGTAGATATTAGGATTTTAGTGTTGTTGACTGCAACGTGGCGAGATGCCAATAAGCAGGTAAATCGGACCATTAAGGGTAGAGTTGGCTGCGGTTGAATTTCGCAATGTTTCGTCAAATAATAACAAACTGGTTTTAAAATGTTAATTAATGAGAACTTTTATTCGTGATTTTTAGTCGTGGTTAAAGGTGACGTACAAACGAATACAAATTCAACTTGAGTCTTTTTTGTGGCTCTAGACGTTTTTTTTTCTTCTTTAAATTAATTTATTTGTTGCGCTCTTTAAGTTTGAATATGTAAATGGAATTTAAAGTAAATGTAAAATTGAATTATTAAAAATATCTCGAATGACTTCCTGGTGCACGTTTAACAGTGAGCACTTAACACCTTCCTAAATTCGAGTAAATTTCTGCACTTGGAACTGGTCCGGGTGGTTGGTGGTAAATCAACGGTGATTTATTAGTAGAAGAGCGGCTAAATATAAATTCAACGTGTCTCGTACTAAAAGGTTATTTCTCAATTTGTAATAAATTTATACGATATTTTAGTTTTGCATTTATTTTTTTTTTGCATTTTATTTTTATTTTTTAGAAATATACATTTTATTTATTTATTTATTTTTATTTTAGGCATCTTCAGGAAAATGACGTCGGCTCTGCGAACGACGACGAGAGTTGTAACAGTGACTGTTCGACACATTATATCACGATGACCAGTGAAGACTTATTACAACCTGGCCATGTAGTTAAAGAGCGATGGAAAGTGGTTAGTACGTGGGAATTGCAACGCAGGCTCTGTGAGAGGGGCTCCCTAACATTCTTAAAACAAATTTGATTTATTTAGATTTTATTGGTTTTATTCTTAGGGGCCCCATCTTGCTTCAAAAGTCCTGTTTAACTCTGAAAATTTATTTTTATGTTTTTGGTTTTGATTTTGAGTGCATCAATGCGTTTGTAGCAAAGGACGATTTTTTTCGCATTCAAACGAAGCCGGTTGGTGACAAAATATTTATCTCGACTGTGCTCAGTACCGCATTATGCAACTTAATTTATAGCAATGCATCTATTTTGAATGCGTTTGTTCAGTGGATACTCTGGAAAACTTTGACTGCAATGACGTAATGTAGGTTCTTCTCGTGATATGGTAACACACAACGAGTTTATCTGGGTACATATTTAATCGTTATATTTACACAATCACGCTATCTAATGCGAAGCAATAGCTGCGTGTTCTTCATTAGTCACGGGCAAAGTAAGACCAATAAATGAAGCATCCATTAATCAATAAACTAATCTAACACATCATTCAATTACGATTTGCGATGTTGCAATATTTATCTAATTGTACACATAGGTACATTAAAAGTTTCTGTTTTTGCTGTTTTTAGTGTTTTTATAAACAGAGTGGACACCAAAAACAGCCAAAATCTATCAACGAAAAACAGAAACCTCAACGAGTAGTTTTCCCAGTTTTTAAAAAAAAGTTTTTTTAAATTTAAATTGGCTGATCGAACTTGGAATTGTTAAAACACAAAGCATCTACTACCAAAAAACGTGAGTTAAATCACGATTGTTTGCCAAGAAGTGGGTCATAATTCGTCTCACTTGATGAAACGAAGGAATTTTAGTTGCCATTCTCTTGTAAAACTCAAAAACCAAGCTATAAACAGATACAAAAGCGATATCATCTCCCACACGTTATGCTTAGCACGTTTTTCTGTCCCATGCAGAAACTTTGAATGCACCTAACGTGCATTTTTACTTTGTTGCAAAGTGTATTGACTGAGGAAGTCTTACGATTTGTTTGGATTGGGATCACTTCATTACAATACACGTAATTTAGACGTGGATGGGCAGATTCTAAGTCTGGTAACTGGTGAGCAGTTTTTATGGTTCATTGTGACGTTAACGTAACGACTTTTATGGCATGGTTGTATATGATAACATTATAAGTTCGGGTCATTAAGTTTCCCACTCGGTTTTATTCTTGTTGATATTTTTCTTGCTGGAGTAAAGGTGAATTTTTATGGACACAATTTAATTTGTAACTTGAAACAAATCATAACGAAATTAATTGAATAAGAAATGAAGGAGCAGCTTGCACGCTTCAAATAACAGAAACTTTACTCGGTTTGAAATGAAATAAAACAGTTTTCCTTAGGAGGCACATTTATGACCGCAGATCTTTGCGCCATTTTCTAATCAATTACCAATGAGACAATTTTTCCTTCAGAATACTAAAATGGTTGCGTTTGCGCGTGGGACACGGTTTCGGTCCACCACGCAGACTGGCGGGGAAAACTTGCGGACCAAGCAAATTAGAAAATTCTACGAAACATCCAATTAAATTAATTTGAATTTTATGAGTTTTTATTGCTGAATTTCGTGAAAAGGTTTTTTTTTTCCTTCAAATAGATCACAGAAAACGAGAAAAAAAAATTGTTTTTTCTTCCAACTAATGATCAATGATTGAACTATATAATGAAGTCGTTTTAAAAAAAAAACTTTAAAAGAGAAATATGGAGCGATTTAGAACCAAGGATTTGCTGCTCGTGTGCATCTTAAAATAACCCCTTTAACTCGTTTGCCAAGTCTAGCAGTTGAAAGAAGAGTAAAAATCGGACATTTGAACCAACCTGCGGAAAGTGTCTTTTGATGTTGAAGTGGGAGGAAACAGTTCTAGTTTAATTTTTTTTTTTTTTTTCTTTGTCTTTTTATGGTACTAGTTAATTTGTCAGGTTTGTTGGACTCATTAATCTTTAACCGTGACCTCGTACGAACTGATTTTTCTCAACCGTGACAAATCCGATTTAAAAACAATGACAATTAACGAAGATTTTTATCGTGCGCTTCTTGCATTTGTTCATGTATTTATTTTATTTAAAAAAGAAAAAAAAGAAAGTTTATTGTGTGCTTAGGATTGCGGCCAAATGGGACAGTTTGGTCTGGCGAAAAATGTTAATGAGGGATCGATGAGGAAAGATGGGATTGTTTACCTGTGAAAGGAGGCTAGAAATGATGGGAATGTTGACGAAACATTAGTGGATATTATTCATCTAATCTACACGAGATGCCTTATCTAACTCTGGTGCGTTAGATGAGTAGAGGAAATGACGAAATGCGTTTCGGAATACAAAGAGCGCCATTGTCGAGTTGTGAGAAGTGTGCCGTATTGGAGATGGCGGAATAAGGAGTAAAAAGGTTAAGGGGATGAAACGTGCACGGGTTTGAAGTTAGTGCCAAACGGTACCTTAAATGTTATTTTGAAATGGATTTGGAAACTGGCTCATCGTTCTATGTCCTTTACGATTACATCCACAATGCTGATTCAATTAGACCATTTGACCTGAATGAGTCAAGTCGCGAAGAAATATGTTTGTCGTATGATGTGTGCGATAATAAAAAAAGAAATTAGGTGGGGAAAAAGGGCCAAAGTCAAACGCAAATACGCTTTTGCTTGTTCAAAAGGATTAGGTGAATGGACAATAAATTATTTTTAGTTTATAAAAGAAAAAAAATTAATCGGGTTTTTATTTTTTTAATTAAAAAGAGAAGGAAAATGGAACACCTGGGGTGATTGAGTTACACAGAAATGGTCTTTTATTATGAAAGAAGTAAAACGAATTGGAATTAATTAGTGATCCATTAGTTTTTCCCGTTGAACTTGATTTGATGGTTTTGACATTTTTAGTTTTTCAGTTGAAATCCGAAATTGATTGATATTGATCTTTGCAGATACGCAAGATTGGTGGCGGTGGGTTTGGAGAGATTTACGAAGGTTTAGATTTATTATCGAAGGAGCCAGTGGCTTTGAAGTTGGAGTCTGCAAAGCAAGCGAAACAGGTGCTCAAAATGGAAGTAGCCGTGTTGAAAAGACTGCAAGGTAAGAGCGTTGTTTTTCCTCGTTTTATTGTTTGTTTTTCTCTCTGCATTACTGTTTGGGCAATTGGATATTGTGGAGCTAACAGATGTGGGATTAGAAACGGTTGAGTGGGAGGAAGTAAAAATGAAAATTGAATTGTGCGCTTTTTGTTTTCATCTATGAATAAAATGTCAGCAGGTGAAAATTAAGTGCCTATAGGAAAATGTCGCATTTCCTATCGTTATTTTCAATAAATAAAATTGGGTATATTTTATTTTTTTTATTTATTTATTTATTTATTTTATTTTTTTATTTTATAGGCAAAGAGCATGTTTGTCGCTTTATCGGTTGCGGGCGAAACGAACGATTCAACTACGTGGTGATGCAGTTACAAGGAAAGAATTTAGCCGAGTTGAGACGTAGTCAACCGCGCGGCTCTTTTTCATTGAGTACCACACTTAGACTTGGCCATCAAATACTCAAAGCTATCGAAAGCATCCATGAAGTAGGCTTTTTGCATCGGGATGTTAAACCAGTGAGATTGAAATAAAAAATAAAAAATAAATAGAGCAAAAAAATTTATAAACAAATTAATTTTGTTTTGTTTTAGTCGAATTTTTCCATAGGACGATTACCGCATAATTGTAGAAAAGTATACATGCTTGATTTTGGATTAGCACGACAATACACGAATGCGAATGGCGAGGTCAGAACACCACGACCGGCTGCTGGCTTCAGAGGAACAGTTCGCTACGCTTCCATCAATGCTCATAAAAACAAAGTGAGAAACTGAAACGATAATTTAATAAAAATGAGGTATTAATTTTAAACCAAAGTGTGTATAAATAGTTGCTAAAAGAACAAATTTGGCAACTTAATAACATTATTATCACCATTATTTGACACTTGAAAACATGTTCACGTGCCTTCTGAATTATTCTATATATAAAGACTATTTGGGCAAGGTCATTGGCCGGATAGTGCTATAAATTCGACAATGTGTGACTTATTTAAACTCGAGATACTTTTTTAAATGCCTGGGAAGCATCTGTTGGGAATTAACTTATCTCGATGGCCATTAATCTTCTTGCAAACACTTATTTATTTTCATTCTTTTTTAAAAAAATTTAATTTTGATGCATTAGCGATGCGATTTAATTATTCAACTTTAATACTTTCAACATGTGCACACTTTATAAAACGCTCGGAGTGATTAGCTTTAATGATAAATTAAGAAATTGTGAAACTGTAATTACTCACAACAGATGTTCCGATGTCATTGTGTGTCATCAAAGGTTTTTTTTTTAAGAGATTGTTCATTTAATTATTTTTATTTTATTTTTTAAAAATAGGAAATGGGGAGACATGACGACCTCTGGTCATTATTTTACATGTTAGTCGAGTTTGCTAATGGACAACTACCATGGCGGAAAATCAAGGATAAAGAACAGGTAAATTTGGGTTTATTTTAAGTTTTAGATTAATGCTAATTCTATTTTTGCGTATGTATATACAGGTCGGCATGACGAAAGAGAAATATGATCATCACTTGCTGCTGAAGCATCTTCCTTCGGATTTTCGCCAATTTTTGGTTCATGTATCCCAATTGAAATACATGGACAAACCTGACTATCAGATGTTGTCCGGTCTCTTCGAACGATGCATGAAACGGCGTGGCGTTAAAGAAACTGATCCATTTGATTGGGAAAAAACGTACACGGACAATTCAGTGGCCACAACAACTACCACTTCACCTGCCATTATGACCAGACCTACAACTGGTCAACCTGGGTATAAATATAAATATAAATATTTTAATTTTAAAATAATTTTAAAATTAATTTTTATTTTTTTTGCTAAAATAGGCTTTTAGCACCAGGTACGCACATCACAGACAATATGTTTGACGATAATATCATGGGTAGCTATCAGGATAATCAAGAAAATTTTGAACCCGATGCCGTCAATGGGGTTGATGGTAAAAAGGATGACGTGATGCGGGAATACGACAAAGAGCTTCGGCGCAGACGTCAACGACGCAGAATGGCTTATTTCCAAGACGAAGGTTCGAAAGAACAAATGGTCGACGTTGACAACAGGAACGCCAATGTGATTCGGTACAGTGCATCAAACGAGAAATGCGAAACCTTTCCGTTCAATAATCAAGTGGACAAAGGCACTAAGAAAGCAAAAATTGAACACGCAGTCGAAAAGGACGTAGAGGAACAGAAAGACGACGATGAGGAAGACAATGCGGCTCCGACTAACATGTCGGCAGCAAACGACAATCAAGGGCACAGTCTGAACACGGGTCGAGAAAGCATTCAGATCTCTCTGAAGCCGTTTGGGAAATTAAGAGTCGGAAGTGCGATCGACGCAGATCACAATGGAGACGCCAACTTGGAATTGCCGAGTCCCAGAGTACGTGAAATGACGGAGGAGGGCAGTTATTACTCTTACGATGGGGCGAAACCAGGTTATGGCGGCGAGGGAAGTAAAAGCACACCTGTAGGAACCCCTCCGATCGATAAAGGTGATAAAGACGGCCGGGATAAGAAGGAGCATCGACACCGTCGATTTCATCCATCCAATCGGGCCCGATATCACAAAGATTTGTCCTTTACACAGTGTGCAATGGCAGAGGACGATAACGTGTCTGCTTTGCAGCAGGTGACGAAGGGAGGTGGCGGTCTGACGCTGGCCTCGCAGTGGAAGTCGCAATTCGACGATAGCGAGGAAACTGACCACGAGATGGAGAACGCGCAGCTCCAGTCGCCAGAACATCGCGGCTTCAGTCGACATTCTTGCCACATCCCGTCGCCGAGTGAAGGCGGCCATCATTTGTCGGTCACCGATGAAAGAGAAGTGCACGTTACTTCCACTTCGCCCACTCTAGTATCTGGACACAAGGTTGTCGAGTTGCGGAAAGAGGGGAAAGACGCAAAACGAGAACTAACGAAAATTGCCGAGGAGGCGAAAGAAGCCGGGGGATCCGACAAGCCCGAAAAGCAGAGCGAAAACTTGAAACGAGTCACATTGTCCTTGGACTTTTTGAACATATATTCGGTCGGTCAAGAGCGTTTGATGGAGATTAGTCGATTTCTTAGTGAACCATGTTTGTCCAATCACATTCGAAGCCATTTAAGGCCACCCCTACTCCAACAAGCCTCCTGCGACGACGCCATTTACGCAATCGACAAGACGAGGAACGTCGCTTTCAAACAGGAGAAGAACACCAAGTCGGAAACCAACAAGAAGCCGGCGCCCGATTGCGTTCCGAGGACACGAAGCAGATCGTTGCCGGAAATCGTCAAACTGTTCAGTTGCGAGCAGGAATCTCAGCAAGACAACGTCCCCGTCGAAGCCAAACTGCAAATCCACGTCGGGGTGTTGGGACCCGACGCCGGGCTTCAGGAAACCTCGCAGGCGGACGCTAACGGCAGCGACAAGGAGAGCGGTGAATCTGTGCCTCTCAACCAAGCAGCTCAACCGCCTGTGGAGAGCAGGAGAAACCATCCACAGTCGAATAAAGTCGTTTTCCCCTCGTTTCCAGACCAGGGGTTGATGGAGACGAAACCATCTCAGGTCCTTTCGGGGATTTTTCCGAGAGTGCTCACTTTACACACAGCTAAAAGCAACAAAGCGCAAGTGGCGCCTTCGAGTCCCCTTCACGCTGACGAAGTGTCCGTGTATTTCGACGCGCCGGTCGAGATGATTCAAAGCCGAGCGCCCGCGTGTCAATTATCGCGCCAGGATACCCGAGAAACGGACAAAGACAAAGATGTCGAGAAAGACGACGACGGTTCGAAAGAGGAGTACAAAACGCCTCCGAAAGAAGACTTAGTTCACTGTGCGAGAAAGAACGCGAAAGGTGAGAGTGACGAACAAAAAGTGTCTGTGATAAACATTGCCGATTTGTCAGCTGCTTTTCAAAAATCAAGCTTGCTTCGATCGCACGCTTCCAGCTCCAATAGCACGCCATGCAGCACCCCGCCGCTGAACGGTGCGGGCGAAAGGAGGGACCGAAGACCCAAGTCGGAAATCGTCATAGGATCGGGCGTGTTCGAAGGAATCGCGCCGACAATGTGCCGCAGCGACGAGAGCGTCGGTAGTCAGTTTTGTGCCAGTCCGAGAGGCACCGCGCGCAGCGACGACAGTACGTTGGACTGCAGTCAGCACAGCATGAAGTTGGTATCGCGGATCCCCCAGTTTAAGATCGGCAATTTCCACGGCAAACCGGACGAAGCGGACGGCGACCACAGCAGGCGGGGGAGTAAGATTCCCGTTCCGGTGGCGTCGAGTTTGAGGAGAAACGAGGAAGGAACGACCGCAGTCGTCAAGATACCGCACGCCAAGTGCAGGCTGCAGAAATCGGAGGAAGTCGAGTGCGGAGGTAAGGGGATCATCGCTCCATCGAGGATGAACAAGAGCGAGCTGGTGTTCGGCACGAAGGTCGCGAAAGTGTCGCAGACCAGACGGAGCTCGAGCCCCAGGAAGGACGCCGGAGTGGAGACCCAAAATCACCACGCCGATTTGAATAATCTGCCTCTGCCCGTGGTTGAAGTGTGTCTGCAAGGGCAACCGGTCCAGGAAAACGTGGAGATCTCGCCCAGCACCGCGAGCGAAACGACCGTGCTGAAGAGGACGATTTCGTCCGGGACCGACAAAGACCAACACAACAACGAGTTGTCCACGTTTCTAGTCAACAACGCGAATAAAAACATGCAAATCAAGAGCGGTCTGATGAAAAATCATTCGTCGCCCGAGAAGAACCGGTTGACCGAGATAATTCGAGACGAGGATGCGACGTCGCCACGGACCGGGACCGGGACCGGGACCGGGACCGGGACCGGGACGGGGACCGGGAGCGACGAAGGGAACGAACGGAGCAACAGCACCGACCGGCCCGAAACGTCCACTAGCGGCAGCAAACAAGAACCATGTGCCTTGCCCATGGGCTCTCAGGTTGGTCGGCTGGTTTCAAAGTTGGAGAAGGTTCGAGGTGTTTACGGCGAACCGGCGAATAATGGCGGGTTCGGATCGCCTTTGCGAAGAAGCGTGACCACCCCGGTTTTTGCCGAGGAGGAGCAACAAGCGTTGGAACGGGATCGGGGGACACCGGTAGAGCTGCAGAGGAGTCAAAGCATCGAAGATGGATCGTCGTTGTCGAGCTCGGGGGTGAGGAGACGACGTCAGGGCACTGAGAAGTACGTGTCGGACGAATCCGAGTCGAAGTTGCGGCTCCGACGTCGTCGGTCTCAAGGACAGAGTCCCGTGGAGCAGCGAAGTCGAACGCGAATCAGAAGGAAAACACCGGGGCCTGAAGAATCGGGCAGTTCGGAGACCAAAGAGACGACTGAATCGTCGAGCGGACAAAATGTTCAAGTGGCGGATCGCGCTGGGGAACAGGGGTCTGCGTCGCCCGGTTGCAACCATGTGCCCAAGCCACCTGCTGGAGATCCACCTAGCTATGGCTGTGTTTCTGCTAGGTATTAAAGGAATTAGAAAACTACCTTTTAAGTGTAATTATTCCTTTTACTCTTTCTCTTTGCACCGTTTTTATTTTCTTTCTTTTTTGAATTCATTTCTAAACACTTGCCCCGAGTCTGTTTGTTTTGTTTTGTTTTATTTTATTTTATTTTATTTTATTTTATTTTATTTTATTTTATTTTATTTATTGATTTATTTATTTTTAAATTTGTGTTTTGTTTGATTTTAGACGTCGACGGTATAAACCTGCTGATCTTCAGGCGATAATTAGTCCTCGTGCAGATTTTTCTTGAATGATTTAAAGAAATATTTGCACAAGCTTTTGATGTGGTTCATCAAAGAAAAAACAATAAATTGAATTGAAGATTTGAATAATGTGAATGCAAGAAAAAATGAAGATGGAAGTGTAAATTCGCCTTGTGTTGTTGCTAATTGTGCCGCGCACATGGGTAAAATTAAGATAGAATATTAAGATAATATTGAAGATAAATAAGCTGCATTTTAGCAACTTGAAGAGGACATGTGCAACTGATTTTGTTGTTGTTGTTGGTTTTTTTTTTTTTTTTTCTTTTTTGATTTTTTTTTTTTTTTAAAGTATTTTTGCTCTAAGTACTCAACAATTTTTTCTTCACTTCGTATACTCTTTAAAAAAATAACAGGACAGTTTAAAGAGACTACTTCGATGTAGTTATAGTTCACCCAATGGCAAGTGCATTCTTTTCGGTCTTGCTACAAATGTGCGCGCCTTCTTAAAACACTAATTAAACTTAGAATTAAATAAATACAAGAAGTAAAAAGGATAGGGAAATGTTACGTTTGAAGGTGGAAATGAATGAAAAGCTTAATCTTTATAACGTAGAGAAATGCCCTTTAATATCTGTTTTCAAGTGGAATTATTGTTTTTCTTCATTTTTTTAAAAATGTGTGACGATTACGGCGAATTTATCTCAAATTTCTGTTCTTTAATAGAAATTACCTCGTGAAATAAGTATTTTTTTTTCTAAATTTTTTTTTTAAGGTTTGAGTTTGTTAATATTATACATATATTTTTTAATTGTGTTTAGAGATTTAGGATTTTTTTTTTATTTTATTAGTTAAAACACAAAATTATTTATTGATTTTTTTGTCTAAATTTATTTAATTTGCTCAGACAAGAATTTGAAAATTTATTTTTTTTATTTTTTTTTAAAATTTTTTTTTGGTTATTTAAACAAAGAGTGGAAATGTTGTTTTACAGAAAAAGGTAAACATTTTTGCAGTCATGAAAAATACCAAAGTTGTAGATCTTAAAAAATTTCTTGGCTATTGTTTTGTAAATATGAGTAATAAATGTACGAAGAAAATTTAAGAGGAAAAAAAAAATGGTTGGACAGTTAGCTAGAATTGAGTTTACATTTTTCATTGACACGGAAAATGATGAAAGCAATTGTAGATGGTGGTTCTGTCATCTCCTTGAGTTTGTATTAGGTTCTAATTCAACTTTTTTTTTTTTTTAATAAAAAAAAAATATCGCTCTTTTATTTAATTTTTGTTTTTTTTGTCAGTGGTCGTGGCTGTCAGTTGTCAAAGTTGCAATGCTTAAGATTTTTGCATTTATTTTATGATTAAAGACGAAAAATGCTTAATATTTATTTTTTACTTTTTTGTTGTTGCTGTGTTGTAAGTCAACTAGGAATTATTAAAGTTTATAAAAAAAAAATTAACAAAATTTTAATTTTAGGAACATAAAATGTCTACTTAGCAGCCGATTTGTGATAAAACAGATTTTTTTTTAAAGTTGCTTTGTTTTGGTTTGTTTTGATTTTTGAATCAATAGGAGGAAAGTTTATTCAAAAAGGCCGATTTTTCAGGGATTTTGTAGGCGTAGTCTCTCTTGTCCAGATGAGTTGTTTTTCGTGCAGGTTCTTAATTGACGCATCAAAAGCTTTCGTTTACATGTGTGCAATTCTATGGTGCCATAAAAACCGCCTCACTTTCACGCACCTTTTCTTTCTTCACGCATATATTTGTGAGACACGAATCTTTCAACGGACAGACCACGACCTGGCAGCTATATCTTAAGTGGTAAAACAATACCATGAGCTCAGTTTGTAAGATATTTTTGTATGTAATTTTTATGTTAAGTATTACAAGAAAAGAACCAAAAAAAAAATGTGAATATCCCTTGTTTGTGCAATGCAAAAAAAAAGAAAATGAAAATTTCTTGTAATTTTCGTTGTATTTATTAAACAGTTTTTTTTCTTCGCCTCACAGAAAAAAAAAAGATGCGTTTTTATCTTTATTTATTTATTACATATTTAAGTCTGCTGTCTGATAAAATTACGTAAAACTAAGTAGGGAAAGTTGAAATTGTTTTAAGTGGCAGCTTGAAGGTAAAATGGGGGTTAAAAAAAATCACATTAACACTAACATAACACCGCAGAATATGAAATTGCATGGTTTTATGTGCACGTTACACATAATGATATCATAACGGTCCATCTGTTTGCGGTGGTTTTACCACTTAACTAGTTGTTGGAATTATTATACTGTTTGTTGAAAATGAAAACAGTACAGTACAGGAAGTGACACACAACTTGAAACGTTTTAATTAATCCAAGTGCAATTATTTTTTTAAATAATGGATTTATTCTTTTTATTTTTTCGAAAATTGCTTTTACAACAATGAAATGACTTGATCAATCACACAAAAGTAGTCAACTTCCAATTTTTTTTTTTTTTTTTTTTTTTTTTACTAAGCATGCAATTCTTGTGGTTTAGAAAAGAGCCATATAACTGAGATTTCTATTCAACCGTTACCATAGAAACAAGGAAAGAGACGCGTTCACATTGATCTGGCTGCATGTACGAAACAAACCAAGGGTAAAAAACTTATTTGCAAATTTACACTCGAGGGGAGCAACAACGATAACACATGTTACGAAGGAAATGAAAGATTTCTTTATTATTATATTTTCTGCGGGGTGGGGAGTCAAATGCAATTTGAATTTAGTGATAAACCTGTTAGATGATTAACCCTCTAAAAATGAAATTTACGAGCACATCAGTTTCACTTTCGAACTAGAACTTTTAAAAAAAGTCGACACGATGTCTCGAGCTAGTTATTTGTCGTTTCTGTTAACTTGAGGAGTGCTTTGAGGCGTTGCGAGAAAGCCGACCACCAATTGACCCCGTTTCCACGGAAGAGAACATCGATTAGAAAATGATTTGAGAAGAAAGGGACACTTGAGGGCACACACTCAGTGGCACGCACTCACAATTTGGACCGTAGAAAACGACCCAATGGTGAAAAATCTAATTCTCTTTCCTCTTAAAGTTCCCACCTCGTTACTGCGAGTGCATCCATCGAGTAGAGCGAACCGTGGGGAAAGGGAGAGTGATTGTAGCGAGGTCGGCAAGAGTCAACAATATTCATACTCGCTGCAAGTGGGCCGTGAATGACGTCATCCGAGGTGAACTGGGCCCGCCCATTTTTCTGGTCCCAGAGGCAGGAACGTGCGCAAAAGCAGATCAATTGCAAAACCTGGGCCTAGGTGCTGAACGTGACTGACGTCAAGTCGAAGTCGAACCATTCGTTCGGCATGCGTAAATTGTACTTGTGCGTGTAATTGGCATTAATGGGAGAGAGAGAGAGATCCACTTGAAACGTAAATTGATTACATTTTGACCTGAAATATTATCGAGTATTGTCTAAACGACACTTGGAGGATTAATAATAGTCGGAACTTGTATTTGAGCGGTTATGGCGGGGTGTTCCAACTAACCAACTTTGTCAAGGTCGTTTGGCAATGAAAACTCTAGGGAGATATATATATATATATTCTGTTAAAAATTTAATTTTAATAGTTTTCCTTTTAAGTAAAGTTGTTTATCTTGTTGCTGCAACAGTTTTCAAATGAATAAACAAGCCGAAATAAAATTTCTTTTAAAAATAAATAGTTATGAATTAATAAAATAGTACGAATTAAATTCTACATACTTAGTTTTTTTTTTTATTTATACAGTAGAAATTAAAAATAATGAATAATAAATACCATGTGCATAGATAGTGTAAAATTGAATCCAAAATTAAAATTGACATCGCAAATGGAAGTTTCTTCCCATTCAAAAGTAATTTGCCCTTGTGAAAAAAAGAGACCAATGTGCAGCATTAAGTAGGGTATTAACTCAAGATTTAGGCTTTGTTAAGAATGTTGGATTTTCTTTTTTTTTTTTAAATTTTTTTTGTTACTTGTAATTTTGTTTGTTTGAAGAAACATTTTGTTTAAATAATCCTTTAAAGAAAGGGGAAAAAGTCAAGTATTTTATAGAGGTTGAATAACCGAAAAGTAGGAAAATAGCACTAGGTGAACGAAAGTGTATGATCACTATAGTGTTTCCTTAGATCCATAACGCTGAAGATGATGACGACCCCGTCGGGAAGGCTCAAGACCACTAACAATACGATGTTCCATTTGAGCCGATTTCCACTTGAGATACAACTGCCGCAAGTGAAAACGAATGCTTGCGTCATCAGAATGGTATAGATCGAGAAATACAGAATAAGAATTCATAAAAAAAAAAATTGTATTTACTTGTTCTTTACTTTATACACTCGTCCTTGGAGTTGACGAGTTCAAGGGATCAACGAACACGAATAAAACAAATGTGGGTAAAATATTTTGTCTCGGTCTCAAAGTAACTAACAAGCAAGCAGCTTATTTCTAATTCTAATTCACAACAAAACCACGAATTCATTTATGATGACAGATTGATAAGTATTCTTTCAAATTAAAATAATCAAAAATTCTTCTTTTTTTTTTTTTTTTTTAAAAAAAGGAGCAAGATCTTAATAATAATAAAAAAAATCTTTAGTTTCAAGAGTGAGTAAGTTAAAGCTTATTTAATCTAAGACGATTAAATCTGGGAAAAATACCTATTTCATTTAGGGTTTTTCAGCTGATTAAAATGTACACAGATTTGCACTTTCGTTCAGCGTCACATTGCTTAAAGTGAGTTTCCGAATTGATTTGTTTGCATTTCTTTAGAGTTACAGCTGATTGTTTTGTAGGTCTACTTGTTAAAATGTTAACGTAATCTTAATTTTAAAAAAAAAAAACATCTTTATCATGCGTGTTTCTTAGCATCTTCTTAAAATTCAAATGAGAATGTAAAATGTCGTATCCATATCACGGAGGTCAAGTTTAATTACAACTTGTATTACGCTAATGAAATTGTTTCCTTTCTCTTTATTAACTTCTTAATTTGCATAATATGAAAAAATGGATAAATCAATTTACCCCACGCGGAAAATAATTTATTTCACTTGTAAAACGACGTAGAAGGAGAAAATTGGCGTTTTCGGAGATTAATTTATGATATGGTGAATATATTAGATCGAGTGTGCTGTTTTTAATGGGGAATCGAATAGATGACGTCATTTATTCCTAGGGAGCTGAGTCGCTTATCGCATCTTTCTGGATTTGTGTCGATGAATCATCGCGATCAAAATACACGAGGTCCAAAAACTTATTCCCGGTTCCAGGCGCTGTGCACGTGGGGATGAAAGATTTGGGCTGACGCATGCGTTAGAGGAAAAAGGAAAATGTTTTTTTTTTTTACTTTGCCTCAATGTTTGTATCGATAAAGATGTCAGGACTCAGGACTTTATTAGTTTTTTTTTTTTTTTGTCTATTTGTTTTATAATCTATATCCCCATTGTAATTGGACTAATTAAAATTTATACAAAAAATAATTATTTTATTTTACCCAATTAATTTTAGCTAACTTTTGTTAAAACAGTTTAAAATTGATACATTTTTATTAAAACAATGGTAATTTAATAAATAAAAAAAACAAAAAACAAAAAAAAACAGTAAAGATTTTTTTTTTTAAATATTTTTTAATTACGTAACAATAATAATCAAAGACAAAAATGTATTATGAAATATGTTATTCTTTTAATTCGACTCGAGTGCTAATTGATTCGCAGGTCTGTTGGCCGTGCATGCGGTGCCAACTGCCGCGTGATGTCGCTCGATGTTCTTTCCCTCACACGCAGCCAACCATCGATACCGCCATGTTCTGAACGCGACATCGGAAGCCCATTCTGAGTGCCACGCCAAGGTAATGACAACCTTTTTCTCACATCTTGGACGAACAGGACGAATATAGTCCACTTTTTACACTAACCATCGAATAATCCGAGTGCAAACACATACTCAACCCTGATTGGAACCCATTTCGAGTTCGCGAACGAGCGTCTGCCGTGCCTCGTTCCCAGTACCTGGGGAAGTGCAGCGTGTGGCTGTGGCGCGACGGAAGCAGAGCCGATTTCCCAACCAGCTGCTGCTGGACACCCGTTCGAGCCGTCGTCATCTTTTGCGTTTTATCAACACGAATCGCACCAATGTGATTTTATACCAGTGTTAGTTTGATATTTTATCCCCGCATTTGTTCACGTCAGTTGGGCGCCGCATTTGCATTGCAGGTCAGTCGGGCATCGTCGGGACTTAAAAAATTCGAGGTTCCCCCAGGGTTTCCCGCGGATTCCGTGTCCCATCTGGTCGCTGCATTTGGGATAATGCACGCATTATCCCATTAGGATATTAAATTTATTTCCAATACGAAAGAAAAATAAGCATAAAACTATATTAAGGTGCAATCTGTAATTAAATTTCGCCAGCATCGGATGTTTTTAATCGATTTTAATCTTTCTTGAAAAGGATATTTAAATTTATTTGCGCACAATATAATATAATAGTAGACACGAAATGACAAGGAGTGTGAAAAACGAGGGAGAGGAAAGAATCGTGCGTAGTTAGCGATCAGCTGTTTTCAGGTTGGTTGAGTGGATTCCGTAGTAATAAGGTTGGTTACCATGGGTTACCAATGTCGTATGATGGACAACAAATTGCGCTGCTCCTTGTCCTTTGAGGATTGACCCTCTTTCAATCCCGTAACGATATACACGACCTTGTTACTAATTCACACGTATAGAAAGATAGGTCTCAACACGATCCTTACATCCATCAGAGACGCGGTGACAAAAGCAAAGCGAACCAAACCAAAGCGTGTTACGTAACAACCATTTTACTCCAATTTCTAACGTCGTACTCGTCAAATGTGCCGTTAAAATCACGCAATTCGATTTTAAAAAAATATATAATTTGGTTTTATTACAACAAAATAAATAAAAAATCTGTTGAATATATATATTTTTTTAAATTTGATGACGTAATTCCTATACAGAGAATAATCAGATTAGCACGTTTTGCTTATCTTTTTATTAAAACATCGAGGGCACTGTAATTATTTGATAACATATTTTAAAACAATGCCTTAATACCAACAATAGCATTTTTTAAATGTCAACAATTGTGCGAGATTACTAGAGGCCATATTCATTAATTATGTAATTCGCTATGCGATCCTGCTATCAAAACAATTTTGACCGGTTGCGTAATTATTAGATGGCATAATCAATCATTCGGTGATGAGATGTATATGATTTCCATTTTTGATTGGGGGAAGGAAAAAAAAACAATAGTTAATAAACAATGGGTAATTATGAGCGTCGAAGCAAAAAAAGAAAACGGTTGGGTGTGATCTTAGTCAGTGTTTGCAACGACATCATTAATCTTGAAATTAAGTCTTGAGAACGAAGGTTCGCTCTCTTTTTGTCCAACCATAAATCACTGTGAAAGTGGATGAACTTTGCATTAAACAAAAGACAAAATGGTAGTTAAGCAAAAGCTTTATTATTTATAGATGTCAAATGGTCTCACATATTTTCCATCAATTTATTTACTTTTTTTTGGCACGAAATAAATAAAGTAGATGGGGGAGGAAAAGTTGGTTTACGCCATTTTCTTTTTTGAGTGTTTTGGCAAATGGCAGGAAGGGAAAACGAAGAAGGAAAAAAAAATCGAGCAGATTTTGCATTGCACGCTACACTTGATTTGTCGTGTTTGTCAAAGAAAAGACAAGGGGATGTGGATGTTTTTTGGGATAATATTTGAAGATATTTTTGCTTTAAAGGGGATTTTGAGAGCACGAAGCAAGCATGTCGAGGTTGAGATAAAATGAGGTCAAGCTAAACAGATTAAACTCGGTGCAGTGGTAAGAATGAACCCCCTCCTTAGTTGATAATCTGCCTGTGCACGTCTTATAAATTTCTTTTAACTAGCTTGTGTTTTTTTTTCGTAGTCTTCAGAGCCCGCTTTCCGGTCTATTTACTCAATCTAACTAAGCACAAATCTCGACATTTTGAATTAGGCCTATTGCCAATGATCAGCAGCTTTTATTTATTTATTTATTTATTTATTTATTTATTTATTTATTTATTTATTTATTTATTTATGTGCTCTTAGTTTTACATAAATAACTTGAGCGAGTAAGTCAATTTTTTTAGGAGAAGCGAATATCTGAAAATATTGTGACAGACACTGTCTGGCAGAGGCAAGGAGTCGTTCGGTCGTAAACAATTGTATGTTGTGCAAATGGCGTAACTATTTTCTTCTCGTTGTGAATATTTATTATGAATGGGACAATTTTGAATACTAAATTCATGAAAAAAAATAATGTACTTCTACGCTAAGTCCTGTCTGCCTCCAGAAAATTATCCAACTGAAAGAAATAGTACTGACAAATCCCCATTCTGTCCTTGGAAATCAAAAGTTAAAATTCCATTAGTCCAAAGCCATGGGAAAATGTCTGTGGAAAGAAAAATATGTGACCGGTCTCGATCATGTCTTTTTATTAAATATAAGCATCAGCCATCAAGAATGCTTAAAGCTGCGCATACCACGATAAGTCTACGAACATAAATTTTCAACTTTCTGCATTCCAGTATCTGCAGACATTTCTATGCATTGGTCCATTTCTGTATAGAACTTTTATCCTACAGATAAACGGGTGAAGTAAGTGTCAGTTGATTATATAACTTTTGATAAGCTATTAAGTAGCGTGTGTTTTATTTTACTTATACATCCTGTACATGTTATCGACAAGTTAGCCGGTTCTACACTTATATTGTTTCAGTCACTTGCTTAGCATTAACGCATGAGATTTGCATTGCATCGTCGAGCTTACTTTTACTCTATTCTTTGTTTGCACCAGAATATTTGAGTAGCTTAACGTTCTGAATAATTGGTGTAAACAAGTGGCCCAAAATTATAAAAAGGTTTCTACCAGATACAGTAGCGCGCCGATTATTCGAACTAATTGAGGAACATGGGTGTTCATAAAACCGATTTGTTTGCACAATCAGACATTAGAAGTTTATGAACATATATGAAAATAAAAAAAAAATTGTTTTCTATATGTTTACGAGTGTACCTACTGAATTTTATTACATACTTACTACATACTGTATGTATAATACAAAGTTTTTAAAAAAACATTAAGTTTTTTTTCCTTTTCAGACTGTCATAAGTGGTATGCAGATATAGTCAGTCTAGAATATGACTACCACTGTTCGGATAATCGGTCGTTCAGATAACCGGTCATTCGGATAACCGGCGTTCGGATAATCGACGCTCTATAGCAGTGCAAAGTTGTATGAACTAAATAACTGCTAAAACCTAGAACACTTCCTACACTTTTGTGTGCAGGTCATTTGATTGTCTACTGGCTATACTGTAGCCTGGATTTGTAGATTTTTTTAATTCATGATGCAAACACATTTTGTAGGCAGATTAGCCCAACTTAATGTTTGCTAGCTTAGGTTAGGTTGGTGGGTACACGGTATTTTTCTTTTGAAAGAAGACAAACTCAGCAATATCTTACGAATCTTCAAATTCGGGTGGAAAAAGAAATTTCTTTCTTCTTGACAACTTTTTAGGAAGTATGTGGTGTGAGGTGTGTGATTTCTACGAACAGTTAAAACAGCAGAACGAAAAGTATACCAAGAATATTACTACGGTGGTAGCTGCATTTGAAAAATCCATTTTATCTGGTTTATCTTCTTTAAACGAGTCTAAATGCACATGCTACGCAATACAATAAAAAAAAATTTGTGTTGTTGTTGTCAACAAAACATTTTTAAAGGCAAATGGAAGCTGCATTCAAAAAGTCATCCAAAGTTAAAAAAAAAAAAAGTTTTAAACCACTTAATTGAAGTTTTAGTCGATCTAGCTCTAAAAATGGCATCTGATTTAGCCTGCTTTAAGTTGGAGTGCACATGTGCACTCCAACTGTTTTGTCGTTTTGTTGTTTTGTTGTTTAGCTTCCATTTTTTGTAGTTAGCAGGCTTTAAACTACTTTTGTTGTTAATCTGCAAGGTTTAAAGATGATAAACCAGACTAAATAGCTTTCGAATGCAGCTACTAGTTATTTTATTTTATATTAAAGATTAAAACGCACTTGACAGTTGACCTTTAACGCAGCTTAAAAACGACCGTTGCCTCGTGGTTTGCACATTTCTCATTCAAATGCCTTGTTTTCTTTATCACGACTTTTTGGCTGGATGAAGGATACACCGAATATTCGGCAGACATTTAGTATTATTCTGCCCATTTGGCCAAACATCTGGTATTTGTTGATCTTAATATTAGGTAAATATTTACCGAACATCAAAGATTTTATTATTTGGTTATTTTTTTGTCACTGGATCCGACATTTTCAAAGTTTAATTTATCTGTTGTTAAGGTGAACCCAATTTTTCTAGATCTGTCTTCGAATCAGTTAAGCATGTTACCATAAGAGGACTCGGGATCACGGAACCTGTGATCATCTGCATAAGTGGATAATTCAGAAGCAATACTTGGGTTGGGAGGGGATTAGCGATAGGAACTTATTATAACGAATTAATTTCTTGACATTTAGTACATCTCTCTTATACGGACTTGTTTCAGTTAGTGACGTTTCCACAGAAACCATTTCTCACAGCAAAATGAATCAAAGTAATTTGATTCCATGATGGGAGCATTGGAAAGAATATGGCCACGTGTGCCTTTCTGAACGTCTTTAAGGTCATTACTACAGTGTGTCATTCTGTGGTTTTTTCCAATTCCACGGATAACAGTTGGAGAGGAGCGGTATTTTTAGGTGTTTTTTTTGCCATTTTCTTTATCTTCTCAATAGGCGCATTCAATAAAGAATGACCACAACACGAGAATTAGCACTACTACCTGTTAACACGAGTTGACGTTCTTGAATGTAAATCGTGTACCACATTTACACCAAAAATCAGATCCAACTGAACCACCTGGAATCAGTTGTGTTTAACTGTTCACATCAAAGTTGATTCAATCAGACAATTAACATGACCAGAAATAAACAAAAAATATTGCAGACATTGTTATTTGACTGTAAATGTTTGGTCATCAAACCAAAATGTGCATTTTTACTTGCTTTTCTCGCTGCCATTTTTGTTAAAAAATTTTTGATGTGGTCTTATAGCGGGTAGATACAGACTTGTGCCGCACAGTCTGTTGCCAATCCCAATCCAATCATCAAATCGAGTTGTGGGAACTCAATTGGCGAATAGAGTTGTTGGGCACACGGATCTAGATCTGTGAACCGAGATCACCGTTCACACTTCACATCAATACTGGATCTATATCCGCAACATCAGATAGGATCCAAAACCTTGGTGTGAACAGGGTATTACAAGGTAGCAGACATATCAACACGAGATTCACGAGTCCAAAAAAACATGACGAAACTCGTGACATTACTTTAAGACGATCTTCCAGAGGTCGTGCTATTTTTGTCGTACCAGTAGGGTCAAAATAAGATTTTACACGTGAATGTTGTTGTATGCTTTATTGAATGTAAGACGAGAAGCTTGGTTGATGTTGATCTCAATCAGAGGTGCATAATTCACTTTTTTTTTATGGTTTCTAGTTTCTTCGAGTTAGTGGTCCTTAAAGTACATGTATTTTACGATCCAAGTGAAATAGTTTTCTTAGCTCTATATTTTTGGCGTGGATGAAGTAAATGGACATAAATTGGATACACGGTGGTTTAGCTATGGGCCAACTCATCGTTTTAAATGGTTACTTGTTATCCTGAAGGAAAATTTTCGTCGTCATGTTGTGGTATGACTAACTTGGTCGAGAACAAGGTTATTCATCAAGGAGTATAAACGACATAGGATTGAAATTTAGAAAATCGGACAAGAATCAGCTGAATTTGACATGACAGTTTCTAGTTAATACACAAATCTAACGAAAAGTAATTGAAATTGGGAATGAAATTGGGAATGAAATTGAAAAATTGGGGAAAATCTTGGCAATCAGAAGAATTCGGTGAATTATGAATTACAACTCTTTTCAATTTCATTTTACTCGTTTACTTTGTCTAATGTTGTTTCATTGCGTTACCTTTAAACAGAATTTTTTTTTTTAGGATTTTACATTTGCTAATCATAGCAATAAACCTATTTTATTCAATGAACTCAACATGTCATTTCTGCTTTAAGTTATGGAATTCAGAGCAGCTATCAAGTCGCTTTAAAAAAAAAAAATATATGGATATTTTATAATGTTACGGGTTGCCCAGACTGCAGTGTTAAACCAATACACTAAAATATTAATTTTTTGATTAAATTTAGATGGTATTTAAGATAAGCTTACTATTTTTAATAAAAATGTGACTATAGATAAGCGAATTGTATTTTTCAATGTAAATATGAAGATGTGACAAACTTCTAATGATGAAACTTGAATTTCTAACAGTTCGAAATTTTATATTAATTGTATGTTGTCAAGTCTCAAGTTGATGGTATTCATGCTTTCAACAACAGAACAAATGTGTAGAATTTAACGCACGAAAGAATTATTACATTGCTACACTTTTAGAATGCGTATTATTCCATTCAAAATAACTTTCCAACGTTTACTCTGCTTATTTATAACTGTCTAGTGTCTCGATGTATTTAAATGGGTTTTGGGAGTGTGAATTGCCAACTCAGCATTCTAGCAACACAACTTATCTTATGATCCATGGATCTATAAGGGACAAATGAGGGGTCTGCAAGAAACGTCTTTACTACTGCTTTTTCTCTATAGCAACAGATTTGCATTTATAGATTTGCCAGGACAAGGTGCTGAAAGCGTCTGAAGCTTTTCAAAACAGTGGATATAGTAAATCCTTCTCCTGTTGTTTACCAACACATTTTTACTCTTTTGGGAAGTAACACCATAACTAAAGTAAAATACCCAGTAGATCCCCGTATAAATTGTTGTCCAAACAGCAGAATTTGTGAATTTTACGTGTATTGTACGTTGTGTATTGTGGTTCTTGGGAGAAACATTTGCTTAGGAGAGTGATTTATCTCGGAATAATGAAGGTTATATATAGTATACGGAATAACCACAGATACAATTTGCCGTAATTAATGGCTGCTAATGACTATACAGTGGAAATGTTTGTACTTGAAAGTTTATAACATTAGGCGCATTGGAAATCTATTCTGATTTGCTATTTTTTCTGTTTTCCAAAGCAGGAAATTACGTTATTGTGACTAAAAGGCAAACATCGTGACCGGTTTATAAGAAATTAAATATGAACTCATCCAAGAGGATGCGTGACGTTTCGAACCTCATCTCAAGGTTTATCTTCGAGACGGATGACAACAACTTAACAACAGGGGGACTTAAATGTGAAACGATTTCTCAAACCGTTATAGATTATCGCTTTGACCACTGACGATGATTGTTTGATCAAAAGGCCTGTGGTTTTTATTAATTGTGTTTGTAGTTTTAGAACGTCATTGATGTCATTATATCAGTTTGTAGGCCATTTTGTTTAAATTTCTATTGACTATCGACTCGTTTGAGGTGGAATATTCCTCGGAGCATTCGATTTTGTATAGCGAGTGCGAGTTAGATTGGTTTTGGGATTATGACTCGACTGGGTACTGCAAAGGTAAAAAAAAAAAAAGGTAAAAAGGATGTTTGATCAAATATAATTAAGGTAGGCGATAAAAGAGAGGCGCGGTGATGATTTGTTTGATCTTGATCGTCTACGAGATGTTTAGGTGTTGGGTATTGTCAATTGCACGCGGCATTGTTTTTATGTTAGCGGTGGTCGTGATGAGCAATAAGAGATGGCCATGACCACAATTGGTGCGTGGCAGGGCCAAATGTCGCGTCGGCAGCGAGCGGCGAACTGATAACGGTCTTCTTTGGTTTCCGATATAAAAGCCACTTTATTCTTCGCATCGGGACGATTGGTAGAGAGCCAACTATTGAACTTCTTTTGTGGTAGGTTGCACATTAGAAATGCTCAAGGAAAGACCTCGTCTCAGCAGATTTGCTCGTGCAATTGCGAGTAAAAAGTGGAAGAAATGGTGGATTGCAAGTCCTATTCGATGATGTCGATGTCCGAGTCAAAGGAGATGAGATGATGCGTGCAGTGTGTCAATAGCGATTGCTAAGAAACGTTTGGTTTCCAACTCGACTGATGAAATTATATAAGGACTGACATGTTTGTGATTTCTCTCTGTCTGTTGTCAATTGTAACTTGATTACTTCGCCTGCAGTCTGTGCGAGCATCAATGCAGTAACCTCTTTTATAATGGACAAATTAGTATTCTTATAGCGAATTTTATTTTATTTTATTTTATTTATTTTTTTTATGGTTGTGTGGAGTAAATTAGGGGTTTATGTATGTAAAATGAATTATGTCGTGTTAAAAATGTCGGTTTGAAGTGGAGAAATGATAATGAATGAAGGTCTTAAATTGTTTAGAGGGTTGGAGCTGAATACGAATATTTTACAATAATTTATTCTTTTTTCGTAAACCGAATTTCGTAAATTTGAATTGTTTTTTTTTTTTTTTTTTTACCTTTTTTCGTTGTTCAAATGTCGTGCGCAAGCCCACTGCGACGGAAGGCAGACTAAGTCGGCCGCCATTTTTCGAGGAAGATCGAGACAAGCGATTTAAACAGCAGCTTAAATGTGTTGTTTAAAATGTTGTTTAGTCTAAATTAGTTTGTGAATGCGCCTACTGTTGTATGGGTTTGTAAAGTTTATTTAAACGTGTGTAAAATAGTCATAGGAATGGGAAATGTCATACTACATGCAATGTGTGTAACCATAAATTACAAAATATGCAAATTGGACACGTTTAAACTTGTTTATACTCGTTTAAAACCAATAACTGGTGCAATTGTTACACACCTCTGGAAAATTAAACGAATTAAGGGAACAAGTGTGCACCGAGTGAATTGAATGACATCTCCCTCCCCCAAAAAAATGACTTTTATAATTACGTAAATTTATTAATTTTTATGACGGGAAACCAGTGCGAAGTAGATGTCACTACTCACCCAGTCGTAGCTTTTAATTCATTCGTATGAGCAGGTCTAATTTCACAACAAACCTAGGCAGAAATAAGGAACTTTGAACTACAGTGACATGACATCACACCATAGCAAAATGTCAGCTTTGGACAAATGATTTAAAAAACAAAAGCCGGACAAAACAAATTTTTCTAGGTAAACAAATAGTGATATTTTGTATTGTCCAATTTAGTTTTAATAACACAACTTGACCTCCAATTGTTACAGGTGAACTGTAACGGTCGCATGCATTTACCCACAGATACTATGTGTTGTGTATTCCCAGGTTTTGTTTGAGAAAAACAAAATGACCGATTTCCCTTATCTTTTAGTTATATAACTTCACAATATAAAAATACAACTTTTCTACTCCGACATGAATTAAACATTAAGATTTGAGATTTAAGATTTTGCTTTTTTTGTCCATGGCGAATGGCGAGATTGGATTTTTATTCTTCAAAAAGTCCATCTTACGGCGCGTTTGCTTTGATTTTTTTGAATTTCGTACTTTACTGCTATCTCTTCACTTTCTATTCTCCTCTCCTCTGTTTTTTTTTTCTTCTTTTATTCACCATATTTTTTTTCTATCACCTATTTTGAACTCAGGTGGAATTCCTTTGCGTTTGCCTCCAAATTTTTTTTTTAAACATTGGTAGCCTGAAATATTTCCTTCCATTATTTTCTCTTCTTTTATGATCAATTCCACAACGTGGGCTGCTTGTATTATATTTTGTGTTGTTTAAACTATATCGCACAATAGTTAGCAATTGTTTTTTACAATGCAGGACTTATAGAATGTTATGTTTTGTAATCACAAACTGCCAAATGCAAACTGCGCATTCCTTTCTGCGCACATGTCAAAACAACTTCCAAAAATGGTGCTATTGCCTATTTTTATAGACTCCAAAATAATTCATCATTTGTTGTTGTTGTTGCGTTTTTATGTGTGCGGAAGACATGCGCAGTTTGAATTTGGCAGTTTGTGGCCACCAGGTTGCAAACTACCATGACCGCCATTTTTTGCGTGCACAAACCGCATTTTACTGTATACGTGTACAGCCTAATTAGACTTGTTTTACTCTACGATACAATCTTTTTCAATAATCTCATGATAATGTGGATTTTTATGGATAACTAGGCTTAAGTCACTCAACTAAGACCCTTTTCATTCCACATTTTACACGACTTTATGACCCTTAAACCTTGTTTCTGTGCCATTGCCTTAGCGGTACAAAAATGAAGCTTAGGGGGTCAAATGGAGTAAAATCTTGCAGCAATGAAAATGGTCCATTCGTGCCAGCATAAATTCATGGCGCCCTTCAGGCACTCAGCATTTATTCAGCAGCGAGAATTTTCTGACTAAATCAAAGTGTGAATAATAAATAACACTTGGCACTTGTTACGAGAAAACTGTTGACCATGCACAGAAACATCTTCATAAATTATAAGACATTTATTCCACATTAAAATTTAAATAAATTTGACGGAAAATGGATTTCGTCTCTGCCGACCAAAACGCATCTCTAGCGGCTGCATCGAGCGTCATTGCCTGTCTAAAAATATTTTTACAAAATAGGTTGATTATATGAGAGATTTTTAAAAGAAAAATAAATTAGAAATAATTGAAATTGAAACGGGTGTAAATGTATTTTTCTAAAGCGGCACACTCGTAGTGTTGAAGAGTGTAAAAGAGAGCGATGTTGTAGCCAAGAATAAAGTTATGTGCTTGATTGAAATACATGGTGGTTTGCGACATGATTTCGGTGTTTGGTATTCAGTGACCTGACTGCGTGTGCATCGATTGGGAGCCGGCGAGTGCGGTGCGTGCAAAATTCAAACATTCTTTCTCAAGTCTTATACGCTAGTCCGACTTTACGTTCTGCTCGTGAACAGACATATCGTGTCATGGCTTTTCTACTGACTCGCCAGTCGTCACTGCTTCGCTATATGTGTATATATATATATATATATTTGTCAACGTGGGCTTAGGATGGACTAGGTTTTGATGGAATGGGTTTTAACAGCCTGGATATCAGCTTTGTTCGTTCACTCAAGAAGCACTGCCACATTATTACGTACGTGGCTTGTATTGTGTTTTGTTCTGTGGTTAGCATTATGTGTGCTGACTTAATTCCCTTTGATTTGCTCGTGCGTTTACTCAATTTTCGTATGCAGCTTCTTTCTTTTCGTCTATTGTTTATTTTTAGAAGCAATTTTTATGTGGCTATTGTTATTGTTTTTGACGATCAATAATCTATTTAGGGCATGAAAGGCGAGAAGCTATCAACTGCTGCGTAAACCAACAGTTTTTTCATATTTCTTTCTTGTTCTTTTAAAAGGTAAATTAGTCGTGATTTAGTGTTAGTTTGAAACAGTTTGGCTGGCGCTCATGTGGGATTACCGTGTAGTTGTTCAAGTGTTCGGGATTAAAGCACGGATTTTGTTGATTTGTGATGAAATCGTTACCAAATTCAATTATTTAGTGTTTGATTAGATAAAGAGGGATGTTTTATTGATTTTTTTAAAAAATGATTACGGTTTTTTTTTGGGAAATTCGAAAACTCATTTGTATCGCGAAAATGTAACCGGTAAATTTTGACAGTTAAAACCCCTTAAATTCGCTGAGATTATCCACTGTGGTTCGTAATCCAGTGAAGTTTCCTGTCGTTTTGAAGGTTAAGACTTTTAAAATGTCTAGAACGACTGAGATTGGCAGATTGGATTTGATGTTTTCTCGTTTGCGAATGGAGCTTATTGTTCCGTGCCGAAAAGCAGTAAATCGTGTATAATTAAACAGGAAATTCTTTCCCGATGGCACCTAAATTGGATGGAGATGTCGACAACTTAATTCATTACGCGTATACTCATTAACCGATTTGTACATTGAGTCATTGATGGGCGAAATGTGATTTTTTTTCCCCAATTGATTTAGATGTGGAATAAGATTTGATCGGTCGACGACTCGACATGCCTTTTAGGTGTGTTGTGGTTGGTTCCATTTTTTTTTTTTTTTTTTTTTGCTGGCACAGAAAACTCGAAAAGGATAAGGAATTTCCCCTCTGGAAATTGAGACTTTTTTTTTTATTATTATTTAAGGTTTCCCGGTTTTGATAAGACATGGAGTGACAACACTGCAAAGGTTTTTCCATTGCTTTCCTCTCCTTTGCCAAAGGTTTATCTCTGAATTTCAAGATTAGCCCTTTATTTGTTAAGTGGATTAGCATTCATTTGCTAATTGGGTCATGATAAGACGATTTACAAATAATATCACAGGAAAAATTGTCATTTTTTAAATTTATTTTTTATTTTTTATTTTTTATTTAATTTTTAATGTGACAAGGAACTGGACAGATTGGAAATCACTTGACTTCTGTGTTAGTTTTCAATAACATTTTTCTTACGTGGGGGGAAAAAGGAAGTTCAATGTGCACATTCTACTGTGGGAGTCATACAGCTATATGTCTGACTCCAGTGGAAACGTGTACCTTGAGCTCAAACAATTTTTTTTTATATATATATATATATATAAAAAAATATTAATAAACAATTCAAGTTTTATTTATTAAATTTAAGAAATAGAATTAAAAAACTAACAAACATGTAATTAGGTGTGGCGGTTTTTCTTAATTAATGAATTATTAGTTACCATAATGAAGCTGCCCAGCTTTTAATACTTCGTACAAACATTTAAAAAAGAAAAAAAAAACATAATTTTTTTTTTTTTTTTTTTTAAATGAAACAAGCCATGAAAAATAAATTTAGATTGAGATAAAACGGAAATTGCGTAATCCCGAACCGAAAACAAGTCGGCCATGTTTTTTTCTCGAATTTTTGAGCTGAACATCGGAATTCGCAGTTTGACCCTCTTGTGCATAAACAGAATAGGGTTTATTGGACACAGGACTTGGGCAGGGGGTCCTCGAGCACGCGCTTGAGCAGACGGACGCGGGGCTTTTGTCAACAGGAGCAGGTGATGTTCATAGCCGAGGGGAAAATTAAGGAGGGGCAGAGTGGGGGCACGTTAAACTTAGTTGGCAACACGAGTCGATGGTGGAAAACTTCCTCTAAGTGCATCGTTATGCAATCGAAATGAATGCGAGAGGAATTATTGCTGCAGGCACGAGTTGCCGAGGTTAGCCGCAAGTGACGTCATTTACATTTTTAGTCATTCACGTTGAAGTAGTGTCGAAAACCACAATCTCCAATTTTCCATTCGTCCGTGATCCGTGACCTCAAGGTCGATGAGCTAAGGCAGGTGTTCCCTATTTTACTCAATGAATTGTTATTTTTTTATTTTTTTATTTTTTGTTTTTTATTTTTTTGTTTTTTTCGAAGGGGAAAAAAATTGGGAAGAAAAAAAAATTTAATTATAACATTTTACAAGAATTTTGTTTTTGCGTTAAATTTGGTGTTTCATCTCTCATTTCCTGTTTAAAATCGTCTTTCTTCATAGAAACGAGTAAATAAGTTGAAAAGCAACTGAAAATGGTAATTCGTAGCGTGTTTTGTGTGTTTTCAAGTTGCAATTCACGCTTTACAATTGGCTCGACTCAAAGGCCTTTGCTCCACGTTGCCTTTTCCCAGGAGTCAATAACCGCAGATTGTGGGCCAAACTCATATTCTCGTGACAAGTTTAATTTGAAGACACTTCGGACAGGTGATGCTGACCACTTTCCCGTCTTCTAAGTGGGTAAGAGCGAGGAAAAAAGTTGGGAAAGAGACCGAGCGAGAGGGAGCGGGGAGGTGGTGGGAGGAAGGTGAAACGAGCCCTTCTTCCTGCATTGGAATCCCCCGGCTGTAGACTTTCTTCCCGCCCAGATATGGACGCAGGAGCAGCAGCTGCTGTCGGGTGCTGCTGCTTGTGCAGTTCGTGACTCCCCCTTGTTCTCTTTGAGACTCCCCTCGGCTACGTGCGCAGCAATCGGCATGAGGTAGTTGGTTTCTCTGGGGACTGAATGGAAAAGGTATGGAAAAGTGTAGTTTTGTTTGCTTGCTTTTTTGGTGACGTGTCGATAGCGATTTCTGCACAGTTGGTCGTTAGGTCTAAGTGGCGACATGTTTGTGGGTACGTATGATGCGAACGAAACGGGGGTGAGGGGGATTAATTTTTTTTTCTTTCTTTTTTTTTTTTTTTGTGAATGGGATGTGGATGTGAAACGGGGTTTTGTTGAAGAGGGGACGGGGATGAGTTGGTTTTGGTTTTGCTGCGTGTCAATAGTCGTCTGGCTGTTTGCCAGTGTTTTGATTGGTAATTGGCGCATATGAGACGCTCGATATTAGAGTTGATGGTTGGTCGTCAATTAGAAATGCATTTGTCTCGCGAGACTTTAATTCGATGTTGGATTAATTTCAATTGGCGTTTTCTTCATTAACAAGGAAAATAGGCCTAATGAATGACGCGTCAGCGTTTTTCTCCGCGGGATGTGTGTGGTTGGGTTGGTTTTGATTTTTTGATTTTTTTTTTTTTTTTAGGGGCGGTGATTTAAATTGGAAATTGGGTTGTTTTTGATTTTTTGATTTTTTTGTTTCATTTTTTAAATAAATAAATCATTCAAAAATACTTCATAAATTTTATTATGAAGGTTTTTGAATGATTTATTGTAGGTAAATACAACTCAAGTGACTGCTTTGGTTTTCAGGTTTGTTTAGGTCTATAAAAACAAAAGCTTTTGAGTTTCTTTTGACCCCCCACTTCCATCCATCTTTCCTTTTTTTTTTTTTTTTTTTTTTTTTTTTTTTTTTTTTTTTTTTTTTTTTTTTTGTT
>JAQFXT010000044.1:0-129709 GCA_034683725.1 Strigamia crassipes | reverse complement strand
CTAGTGAAAATAAGCGGAGACAATTCTAGAGCGACATTGGGATTTCCTTTATCTTTGATCATTCCTTACTCGCTACCGAGCAATCCGTCACTTTACATAAGCTAATTACGACTAATAATGTTATCATTTTGTTAGCGTTGAACGTAGTCAAACTAAAGCAAATTATCTAGCAAAATACACAAAAATTTCACTGTACAATCGTGGTCACATAACATGTTCGCGCATATCGTGATCAACTAAGTAGGTCTGGTTTAGCATTACAATGCTAACCCAAGCCATCTTAGTTGACCAAGATATGCGTGAACATGTTATGTGACCACGATTGTACATACACCTAAACTACTGGCGAAAATAGTGCAATCGGCGAAATATTACATGTTCTCATTGATACGTGTACTGATACAATATAGCTTAATGTTTCATCAAAAAAATAGTCTATCAGTTAATTTTATTTAAAAATATATACGTATATATATGTATACATTCTATCATTTCTTAATTTTAAACTAGTCCCATAGAAAAATGCAACAATCATTTTCGTGAATATCCTTTTTGAACAACACGTAATGAACAGTCCTAGGTTAATACTGCTACGCTTTGATTTTAGTTTACAACTCAGTAGTTGGATTTTCAGTTCGTGCTTGATATCGACGTTTAAATGGTATTATGCAACACATAATGAGTGGAGGCAATAAAGTAATCCCTCCCAAAGTTAATATACTCTGTAAAAACCGGAACTTTTAAATTGTGAAAACTGGAAAAGTCCAGATTAAAGGGAAACTGAAGGGTTGTAATATAAATTGCAAAAGTGTTGTAAAATTCTTTAGATAATGTTTTATTACTAATTCTTTTAAAGAAAATGTTTGAATTAAATTAAATTTGTTAGATTCGAATTTATAATCAAAATTCGAAGAGATGTTTGAGTTTGTTGAAAACTGAGAGAAATACGAAATGTTTAAATGTAAAAATGTTTTATCAAACTCGTTGTAATGTTAAATTGATTGTAAACCATGTTGGGGATTATGTTCGAAACTGGGTCAAATTCCCCATGTTATCCCACCCCTCGAAATGACGCGCATGACGCGAATTGTATACGCAGCAAATGAGAAAGCTCGAATAAGTGACCTTATCTTTTATTGTAACTTTTCTAACCATTTACAAGAACGGATAAAAATCAGTGTACTTTTAACTTTTAAACCTGTTAGATGAACTTGTGTTTCTTGGTGAAAAATCTACATTTGCTCGACACGAATCTGAAACTTGGAGAACTGGACAATTCGATTAATTGTTGGAAACCTGAGAAAAATAAGTAGAATTATTTTGAACTTTGAATTGATAACTTTAGCGGAGTTTTATACTGATTTAAAATACTCAATTTAAAGTCTCCAGTTACATCTCTGATGTGACCAGCAAATGGTGTACCCAGCATTTTTAAACAAAACAGTGTTTTTGTAGCAATAAACATGCATATTTTGGCAAAAACATGCATATTTTGGCAAAAGCATGCATATTTTGGCAAAAGCATGCATATTTTGGCAAAAACATGCATGTTTTGGCAAAAAGTATTGCGAGCATCGCTGGACGAATGGGGCTGCAACATTGGTTCTGAAGGTAAAATTGGTGTTCGGGTTTAAGTTTAATTTTGTTTTATTTCAATTAATTTTTTGAGAATTTTGACTGGAATGGTAAGTGTTGTGTTTACCCCATACTTGATCTTTAGTCACTTTGTATGACGCTGTCCACTCAGCATTCCCCCTCATGCTATTTTTAGAAATAAAACACTTAATTTTCACTTTACTACCTGATGTACGTGTTTAGTTATTTCCAACATGATAATTCCATATCTTAATGTACACACTAGTAAGGTTTATCAACAGAGCCGTGTGAAGGAAAAGTTGCGCCCGGGGCAAACCGTAATTCTGGCGCCCATGGCTTATAAAATGGCGCCCATGGCCTATAAAATGGCGCCCATGGCTTATAAAATGGCGCCCATGGCCTACAAAATGGCGCCCATGGCTCACCCAGAAAATGTTTTGTTGAAACCTAAAAAAAAAATTAAAAAAATAAAAAACTCTTCAAAAATAGCGCCCCCTCTACCAAAAAGTGCCACAAAATGTGCATGGGGTGCGTCAGTTTAGCATCAGTTTAGCGCCCCTGATTTTGGCGCCCCTTAATTTTGGGGCCCCTGATTTTGGCGCCCCTTAATTTTGGCGCCCCTTAATTTTGGCGCCCGGGGCGGGCGCCCTTTTCGCCCTCCCCCCCCCCCCTTTACACGGCACTGTTTATCAAATTGTAATTTAACAAAAAATATGGTAACAGGTTAATTTAGTTCATTGGGAATTTTAATTTAGCAGTTTTAATTATAATTACATTTTACTACACAAAATTAATTGTAATGGAAAAATGTGAACAAAGAGATATATTATTACACCCGTTTTTCTTTTTATATATTAATTTTTTTTTTATAGAAGACAAAAATGTGTAAAACTTACATAACATACATACACAACATTTGCAGGCAATTAAAATGTGTCAATTAGAATTAGTATGGTGTAGTTTTAATTGGTTCTGGCTAGATGTTAGCATCGATTAAAGATGATGGGCGACAATACGAGTCCTCTTACATCGGTTGCGCTTCGATGGAGATTCGCTGTGTGACGCTACCGATCAAGGATTATTTTTGAAAGAGACTCGCTTTTTGTCATCCCCTTTGAATGTGATCGTTTGAAAAAGTTATGCGAGTCTTTTGTGCTCGATTGCAAAACAACAAACGTGTGTCACAAATTAACAATGTTGTGTTGCATTCACCGCCGTATTAAAAACTGAATTATCAACAGTTTGGAACACAACTACCACATATGTTATCAACGTACCTAGAAGCTAAGAAAAAGCAAAACATAGTCCTTATAAACTTTTAAAAATGTCCTTTCTTGTGTATATTTATTAAGTAAAATATTTACAGTGAGAATAGATCCTCTGGTTAGAATAAAACACCCAGACACGTTAATTCCAACTGACGCTAACGAAAGCTGGTGAATAAACAAATTGCAACTCCAGTTGTTTACACCTGTTTGGCTTGAGAATAAATTAAATACCTAGAATAATGAATGTTTAAAATAATTAAATAATTTCCTTATGTATTATTACCATTTATTTAATTTACTTGAGGGTCGTAATTGTTTACTTGAGAATCCGTCAATTTTGTGATTGCAACTGCAGTAGCAAAAGCCTACAATAAATAAATTTCTACAATACACAGCACATTCAGTAGTTTGAATAGGTGTCACGTGAATTTACCTTTTCGTTCACACGAGCAGCATGGTTGTACATTGTCATCAATAACCAAAATATTCGAATTGTGCTTAGTACAGAAACAGTCAAGAGTGTCACACCAGTTATAATAAATCGCAGTGTCACACAAATATAAATAACATCTGCTATTATCCAAGCAGCTAATGCTGAATCAAATAATTTATTCACATCATGTAACCAGTGAATAATTCTGTAGTATTTATAATGATAATTCAGCACATGATTTTTCTGATCTGTCAACGAGGTGAATAAGACCATACTTTTTTTCGCATCAGTCCCGAGGCATTCAAAATTAAATGCAAGCAAAATGCACATATATGCAAATAAAATTTTTGTTGTTTCATTAAACAGAGAATCAAACAAATGGATAATTACAATTATCTTCCACCAAATGATGTGGAAGTCGTCATTGTTGGTTGGTTTGAAATCCAATGCCATTATTCCGATAATCATAATTGCGATTAGTATATTTGAAACAATCGTTATTTTTAAAAGTAATTTCCAAGCACGGTTTTTGTATTCCGCAGTAATATTTTCTAATAGTTGATTTAGATAATGTGAAAATTGCTTTTGTCTTTTGTACAACACTATCAAACACACAAAAGATTGTATCCAAGAGGTTAAATTAACAATTAAAAGAGTTATATTGTTGATTGACGTCTCATTGATGAATTGAAGTCCGAATAATAGTGCAAAAATTACATTAATAAATGCATGCATAGCTGCAAAACTTGCGAAACAATATTTTGATTTTGGTACTGTTTCTACATAATCACCTGATATTTGAAGTCCATAACACTTATAAAAATATCTCCAAAACCGATTAAGTTTTAAAGTCGTTTTATCTTCATTTGACTCCATTGACAACAACGTTTTAACTTGACTGACTTCTCGCTTTGTGCTGTGACGATTAACACGTGCACTCTGCTTTAGAGATAATTTTACGAGCATTACCAGGCCATAATCAATACAAAATAAATTATCTGAGATGATTACACGCGCAAACACTCACTTTATAAAATGTTGTGATGGTGGTTATAGTAACGCCAAAACACACAGTTGATAATTCGATTAGGTATTGTAAATATTTAGCAAGTGTGGATTAATCTTGTGGTGTGTCTACGCGAGGACTAATCACCACTCGATTCGGTGAGTTTCCTCCGGGCTCCTCTTAAGTTGGAAACATAGAAAGAATTCAAATTGTAAGATGTAATTGACGTATTATTTTCTGAGAACAGAAAGTTTGCAGAATGTTTGGCCGGCAATAAAGAAAAGTCAAATATCGGTCTGACAAATATCGATTGATAAAACAATCTGTAATGAAAACTTGATTTGCTTTAATTGGTAAGAAGTTTGTTCCAGCAAACAGAATTTTCTTATCTGTCTTTGCACCCATTATAATTGCTTGAAATGTGAAGTTGAAAAAAATGACAAATACGAAATAACTATTGTTGAAAATAAATGAAATTCTGAATTGTTACCACGCCAGATGAAGAACGAGTTGCCCAAGAACCGTCAGCAACACAGTTATCAGTGGAATTCCATCAATGTCAAAATCACTGCTTGCAGTAGCAAAGTCTGCTTCTTCTTTTTCAGCCAATGTCATTTCTTTAATTTATTCTATTAATTTGTTTTGTTTAACTTTTAAATCAACTATTTTTGGGTTATTCATTGAGTGAGTGAATTTTTCACTCACTTTCTAAACTTTTGAAATGTAGTTGTAAATGTAGATCTATGTAAACGATTCTACTCTTTGACTATATCATTATTATGTTGAAATTTGACCAATTTGTTATTTCTCGAACGAGTACGATAAAATTTTTTGCGATTGAAGTCAAAAGTAGGATATAAACAAATGAATTTCATGAAACATTTTTATTTTTATTTTTTAATCTGTTTTTCTTTTATTGTTTGTTGTAATGTTTAAACAAAATACACAAATTTTCAGAAAGAAATTCCAATTAGTTTTGGAGAAAAAATAAAAACACTTTCGTGGGTCTAAATTGACCCAAGGTTGGTCCAAGGAAGGTTAAAAAGAAAGTTTGATTCACGAGACGTTTTCAAAGCATGCAAACGAGTTTCGATCAACAATTCAACTTTGTTTGGTGCCACCACTGAGTGAGTCCCTTTCGAAGTGTAATCGACTACATAGGATTTGTATTGTCGCCCATGAAACCCAACTAACAATAAGTCAGTATCAAATTCAATCACAATTTTATTTTCCCTAAACGCTTTTACGAGAAAATTTTTGTAGAATAATAATACAGTGTAAATATTTTTACATTATTTTAATCGTTTGCTTAAAGTAAAAAAAGTACAGGGTATCAGTTTGTTTAGCAATCTGCGCATGCCAAAAATTAAAATAATAAATTTAAAAAAAAACTTAAACAAAATTTAATTTAGCAGATAAAATTGGAAAAGCGTTTGAAAGAATAAGCCAAACTTATTGAAGACAAAACAGTAATACCTAGACTCTGAAATAAACACAGTAATACCTAGACTTTGAAATAAATGCAGTAACACCTAGACTTTGAAATAAATGCAGTAACACCTAGACTCTGAAATAAACACAATAATACCTTGACAGTGAGTCAAACACATTAATACCTTGATGCTGAAATAAACACCATAATACCTTGATGCTGAAATAAACACACTAATACCTTGACAGTGAGTCAAACACAATAATACCATGACACTGAAATAAACACAATAATACCTTGACAGTGAGTCAAACACAGTAACATTTTAATACATTGACAGTGAGTCAAACACAGTAACACTTTAATACATTGACAGTGAGTCAAACACAGTAACACTTTAATACATTGACAGTGAGTCAAACACAATATTATTGATGATGATATGACGGATTAAGCAATGATCGTGCGCGGCCGTGACATTCGAAATGATTACTCGGACAATTGATTCACTTTGAGCAGGGTTCACATACATGGTAACTCCATCTTTAGAGGAACCCATGACCGCATGGGGTTTTCCTTACACAAGACTTAGAGCCCCCGCCGAGTGTAGGACCGTCAATGAATTGCTTTCAAGATTTTATCTTTTGCCTTTTTCCAAATCTCCTGTCACAAACACTCAATTGATTATATCCTACCAAATTAATGGTTGAAGAAAACAATTTCATGTATAGTCCCCAGCTGGAATTGAACCCAGTTTCTCCTGGATGCCAAACCAGGTGCTTTTTCCACCAAGCCACCGGGGACTACATCAAACTCATCTTTACAAATGGCTTTTAAACATTCAACTAGGTTAGGTAGGTTAAATTATTTTATTATATAAAAAAAAAAAAAATTTGTATGTAGTCCTTAACTGGAATTGAACCAGTCTTTTCTAGGATGATAAACCAGGTGCTCTTACCACTAAGCCACCAAAGTCTACGTTAAGCTCATCATTACAAATGGCTTTTAAACATTCAACTAGGTTAGGTTGATTTTATTATTTTTCATATAACAAAAAAAAAATTTGTCTGTAGTCCACAGCTGTGATTTGAACCCCAGACCACTGATTGCCAAGCTAGGTGCTTTTACCCCAAAGCAACCAGAGACTACATCAAACTAATCTTTACAAAGGGCTTTTAAACATTCAACTAGGTTATTAGGTTAGGTTAAGGTTAGGTTAGGTTAAGTTAGGTCAAAAATACCAATAAGTATTGTTCCAACAATACTCTGAGTATTGCAGGGAAACTGCACTTTCTGTTTTTATTTTATATAAATTTTGATATTTAGACCAAATTTTGTTGCAGAAATCCGAAAATAGGCCAGCACCGATGTCGGGATCGAGACCCGTCTAATGCACTTTACGAATCCGAAATCTGTCTAGCGGTTTCAGAGGAGATAGAGATCAGACAGGCAGACAGACAAACACCCTATGATTAATTTATGGGATAAAAAATTGAAGAGCAATTTGACATGCGTAAGGTTTTAAGCAGTTTTTAATTGGCCGACAGTTTGGGGACGTCGAATTGCACGAGGATACATGGGACAAATGCAGAGAGCCGGTCCATTCTGCAGACAAATGCAGAGGAGTAGGCCTATTATGCAGAAAAATGCGTAAAACCGATCCAGCCTGAGTTGGCGCACGGTTAATTGTTCGTGCGATGAGCTGGCTGTGCGATTTTTGTGAAATGTCCGTGTGGTGATTAGGTGCGCGGTGAGCAGTCCGCTATGAACCGTCGCGTAGTGAAGTGTCGCCGTACCATGATTGAACAAAAATCCAATAATTTGCAACGTAAGAATTAAGACGTACAAGGTATAAACGCTAACATAATTTTTTTTCATCAAAAAAACCTAGTGTAATCAATTTTTTTCATTAAAATGTATGGTGTAGCAAACCCGTCTAACAAAAAAGGTGAGGTGCATTACCACCAGAATGTTGTTTGTTTTATTGAAAATAAATTAAAGTTGTTTTTCTCTTTTTTTGCTAAAAAATAATAATTTTTTGTTCATTTAACATGGGAACATTGCAATTTTTTATATAGATCAGAGCAGAACATTGGCTGGCAATTTTGAAATGGCAACGTGCTGGATTCTATTTGGCTAGTATGTCTAATTTGTCTCATTTTTAATTGAATCTCAAGTCATTTCCCGCTCATGGAAATTTCATACTTGGACAACATCTGATGGTTGATTATGCAAACTATTTTAGGAATATTTTAGTGAGTACTAAACTAACATTTTTAAATTTGACTCTTCCTTATTGGTTGAGAATGATCACATGATCAAGTTTTATGTATCTTGAGCTCGTGATATGCCCAACCAATGGGAGTTTGTCAAAAGTTTTATGAAACTTTTACTATTATGCACATGAAACAAATTCGTTTTAAATATTTATTGGCTTTTATGCTGTTTCTGTTTATAATGTTCTCCAGTCCTTGTTTATTTTGTTTTTCAAATCTGCTTTTGCTCTACGTGAGCGCTGCCTGGCGGTCATGTTGCATATTAGTACTGATAAAGCTATGTTGCTTTGAGTCCCAAAACCCATCCTTCTATTCTGTTGATAGTTATTATTTCCAGAACTGACAGTTTCCGTTTCTTTAGGTATTATCTGAATGTATTCAAATCCTGGCCCTCCCGGGCAACAGCAGCCGATACAATATCCAAATCAATCGTATGGTTATGATGATGCGAGAAGTCAGAGTTCCCACCAGTCTGCGTACAACCCAGGTAAACTTTGGTTGATATTTCGACTTATGATTTGTGTAATAACATATTTATATTATTTGTAGCGTGGGAGTCATCATCAAATTCTGATTCCGAGGTGATGTTGTGGTTTCAAGCTGTTGATGTGGATGGATCGGGGCGAATATCGGCCACAGAATTACGCCAAGCGCTTACAAATGCTAACTGGTCTCTCTTTAGTGAAGAAACTTGTCGTCTCATGATTGGTTATTAACTATTTGATTGTTTGTTTATAGTGATAGATGTTTTAAGCATGAATTTTTATTTTTGTATAGGTTTATTTGATCGTGATCAAAACAAATCCATCGATATTCAAGAATTTCAGCAGTTATGGCGTTACATTCAGCAGTGGCATCAAACTTTTAGCCGAGTTGATCAGAATAATTCAGGGTACATCGAACAACCTGAATTACAACAAGGTAAATATTAAATAAAATGCGAATTAATTTAAGAGAAAAGATTCTTAATTTTGTTCGTACATTTGTAGCTATGGCTTCAATGGGCTACAACTTATCCACATCGTTTATGCAAATAATTATTGCGCGGTTTGATTATTTACGGCAAAATAAACTGACATTGGATGCCTTTATAATGGCTTGTGTAATATTGCAACAACTAACTGAAACGTTTAAGCAAAAAGACGTAGAAAGAAAAGCAGAAATTCGAGTAAACTATGATGACTTTTTGCAAATGGCCTTAAATGGAATTCCTTAGCATAAAATTCGATCATAAATTTGTTATTGATTGATTCTAGTCACACGAAGGGAACAAAACATTCCGATTTTTAGGAAATGTAAAGGAAAAAATGGGCATTTAAAATAAAATAACAAATATAGAATTATAAACATGGGAAATATATATACATTCATAAAAATATAATATATGTAAGGATTAAAGACAAACTAATTTCTTATTTTTATTCTGAAATAAATTAAGTCAACAAGTTTTCCGAGTGCAAATGATGGAAAGCATAAGTGATTTCTTATAATGGACTTTGAACGTGTTATTTGATTGAAAAATTTCTTGCAAATGTCACGTTCAAATTTGAAATTTGAAATTTTTACGGTGAAATAAAGAAGCAAAACATTCGTGTTGTAAATGGATTATGAATTTAATATTTTTGATAATTAAAAATAAGAAACTTTGCAAAAATACAGTACTAATGTTTCATTGAAAATAGATATAAATCGTTTTAAATTTCATTCCTAACCTCGTTTAGATGCCGCAGAATACAACCTGGCTTTATTTTTATACATTTTATTCGATGGTGTTGATGTATTATTAACGGGTTGAGCAGCCTTTGGTTGTTGGTAATAAAAAATGGCCGGTTTGTAATCATTATCATTTACATCGTAGCCCGTTCCAGTTGCGCTAACATTTTTCGGCGTTTGGTTCCTCGATACAATCTGCATAATTTGTGTATTCCCTGCTATCTCCGGTTTCGTATGGTGTCTAGTTGGCTGATGAATGCTTCCCAAGTGCGGCCGAGGCACTCTTGGATTATGACCAAACATAGCTTGGCTATGTTTACTTGGGCCGGAGTTGTTACGGCTTCTTGGATATTGATTGCTTGTCACGTGTGGCGGACGTACCCTTGGATGTCCTGGAATATTGAAAATTGGGCCAATGCCTCTTTGGTGAAATTTACCATCGTTTTGAGCGAATTGGGAATTTCCTGGGTGTTGTTCACGGGGTCTGTAAGTTCGAAAAACTGGATGTTCTTTTGGTGCTTCTATTGGATGGAGTTTTCCCTCACTGTGGGGAGGACGAGGCTGAGGTCCATTAGGCTTAAAAAGTCGTCTGAAATTTGGTTCAAAGTCTGGGTTTGATGGATTGCTCTCTTCAGACAGTACTGACCGATCACGGATATCGTCCTCGCTCGGTAGAATGCAGACTATGTAATCGTTTCGTGCCACACCAGCTGGCGTTACTTCTTCGTTCTCCGAGTACAAAATGATAGGCCTAAGATTTGGAAAGTGGAAAGAGATTCTGGAAACATGATGCATTAGTGGGTTTTGCTGCCCAGGTGCTTGTCGTCGAAAAGGTAGTTGTGGTGGCTCAAATAAAACATACGGTAATGGACATTTGAGTTTATTCTAAAAATAAGAGTACATATACAAATGTTTTGAAAGTTTACGGCTAATACACATTTGAAATCACCTTGGGTTGTTGCAGTGGTGGGTTATGTGTACTTGGTCTGTTATTAGGCTGTTGAAAGGGTTTTGGTTGTTCTCGAACTGGAACTTCACTTATGGTTGGTGGTGCTGGAATCTGGATTCGTACAATAAGTTATAATATAAGTTTAAAAGATGAAGTGCAGCAGTACCTGAGCGGGAATTGGTAGAGTTTCTTCCTGTTTAGGTTGTTCAGGTTTATAGATAACACGTTCTTCAATTGATGGTACAAATTTAGTCTAAATAAAATACAGTAAATTATTTGAAAGTTATTCAACATTGAAACAAGATTACCATGTCAATTTCTTTAATTGAGGATTCTTTTCCAGCTGAACTTTCTGCGTTGATTTTTGTGCTTGGAGTCTGTACAGGTGGGGGGATTGGACCCTTTTCAGAATTGTGAGATTTTATGGGTGTTTCTATTGCTTTAGGTGATACCTCAGAGCCGTCGGAGTCTAAAAATGTTTCTGTTTTTTCGATATTTTTAACTTGCAGTGCTTTTTCATCTGTTGTTTTACTGTTGTCAGATTCTGAAGACTTTACTGCTTCCTCGACATGTTTGTGTTCAACTTTATCAGTTTTAGTAGTTTCGGCAATTGGGGTGTCTTTGATTTTTTCATCAGTTTTTACTTTATCAACTGTTACATCATCAGCTACTACCGGTAGTTCAACTTTATCAGTTACAGCACTCGGGGTGCCTTCAACTTTATCAGTTATAGTACTCGGGATGTTTTCAACTTTATCAGTTACAGTACTCGGGGAGTCCTCAACTTTATCAGTTACAGTACTCGAGATGTCTTCAACTTTATCAGTTACAGTACTCGGGATGTCTTCAATTTTATCAGTTACAGTACTCGAGGTGTTTTCAACTTTATCAGTTACAGTACTCGGGTTGTCCTCAACTTTATCAGTTACAGTACTCGGGATATCCTCAACTGTATCAGCTTCAGCACTTGTGGTGTCTTCAGCTTTCTCATCAGCTGTTACATCATCAGCTTTTACATCGTCAGCTTTTACATCATCAGTTTTTACATCATCAGCTTTTACATCATCAGCTTTTACATCATCAGCTTTTACATCATCAGCTTTTACATCATCATCATCTGCTTTTACATCATCAGCAGTTACTTCTTTAGCTGTTACTTCATCAGCTGTTACTTCTTTAGCTGTTACTTCATCAGCTGTTACTTCATCAGCTGTTACTTCATCAGCCGTTACTTCATCAGCCGTTACTTCATCAGCTGTTACTTCATCAGCTGTTACTTCATCAACTGTTACTTCATCAACTGTTACTTCATCAGCTGTTACTTCATCAGTTGTTACATCGTCAGCTGTTACATCGTCACTTGTTACATCGTCAGCTGTTACATCGTCACTTGTTGCAACATCAAGTGTTACATCGTCACTTGTTACAACATCAAGTGTTACATCGTCAGCTTTTACTTTACCAGCTGTTACATCGTCACTTGTTGCAACATCAAGTGTTACATCATCACTTGTTACAACATCAAGTGTTACATCGTCAGCTTTCACTTTACCAGCTTTTATACCATCAGCTGTTACGGCATCCGCTTTCACATCATCAGCTTCCGAATCTTCGTCTTTTACACCATCATCTTTTACGTCATCCGCTGTGACATCATCAACTGTCGCATCTTCGACTTTCACATCGTCAGCTTCCACGTCTTCGGCTTCGTCATCATCAGCTTCCACATCTTCGACTTCCACATCAGCATCCACATCAGCTTCCGTATCATCGGTTTTCATATCATCAGTTCTTGTATCATCAAAAACTACTAATGGATCAGCTTCATCAGTTGCAGTTTTGTCATCAGCTTTCCCGTAATCAGCTGTTTTTGGTAATTCCGCTTCTTGACGTTTTATTCGTTGAATTTCGATTTTTGAAGTAAGTTCTTCAATTCTATTCAGCAATTGATACTCATGTAATGGTTCCAATTTTGTTTTTGTCAAATTTAGAATCAGTTCTTCATTTTTAACGTGTGTATTGGATTTTAAATTTTGCACCGATTGTGGAAAATAATTACTTTTAGCACGTTGAATAACAAAAGAGAAACATGACGGAAAACATAACAAAACGAAAGTGCAATCTGCAACGTGAATAAATAAAGACAATTTAGAATTAAAATTAAAGAATTATAAACTTACATAATAAACCTAGCTCCAGCTTCATTCTGCTTTTTCTTTAGTTCAACTGGCGATTTAGAAATAACTTTTAATTTTAAGCTCACTAAAATTGGACTTTGAAAGTTAGGTTTTCAATGAATCATTTAACGGAATGTCACGAATTAAGTGAAAATGTATACTTTAAGATCAGACACCAAACGTGCTGTTAGTCAATTATTACACAGCATAAAAAATTTCTCGGTAAAAACAGCACTGAAAATTAAAATTTGTGTTTAATAAAATCTTATTTATAATAATTACAGTAATTAATTAGCAATAATATAAAAAAATTTAATTTGTGTTGTTTATTTTTCTACAGGTTCATCACCTTAAACAACAAATTCAAAATATTGAAAACTAATTACCGGGAAACTGGAAAGACTAAAAGATAAAATGATAAAGTTTATTGTACATAGAAATGTAACACGTAACCCTTTCTCCAGCTCAGAGTAAAAGGATTTTGTTTTGTTAATATTTTGGTGTTTTTCTTGGAGTTGCGGTACTTTTGTACGATGCGTTTTTGAGGAATTGAGGAACAGGAGGTCCGCAAACAAACAGAAAAATGTTAATTTGAAAATCCTTTTAATCTGACTGTGAGCTAGAGAAAGGCTAGTTGTTAGTAGATTTCCATGTGTTTGATATTTGGGTGATTTAGTGTTTGAATCATGAGAAAAAAAATTGAAGCGATTGCATTTGATTATACTATACAAACGCAAAGTCAGTTGCCACGTTATCTTAATCAATTATTATTGAATTTAAACATCGAGTGTCAAAAACGTGTTTGAAAGGTTTCATTAATCTTAATAACACTCATTATTATGTGGGGACTATACTTGGACTTGTAATTGATGCCCCTATTAGAGCTTTTCCTAAATGCCAAAGTTATTGTCGATGTCATATTGCAAGTAATATTTATTACCTAGTGGTCGCTATTGTACATCCGTGGTCATAAAAATCTTCCCTGCTTCGCTTCAAGCTCACCTGCGGAATGAACATTGTTATTTATATTTCTGCCTTTGAAGAGAACGATTTGTAGCTATCTTTGACGTTAGAGCAAAATGTTCCAAAGCTGACCATATTGCTAGTTATTTACACACGAAATGGTAAATGCAATTTATACATATAGTATTTATATTTTATTTAAATTTTGAATTCTGTTTTTAAATTTAGGCTCATCTAGCTGCGATTAAACTCACAAACTGCCAGTTTCAAATGAAACAATTCCACTTCCTCGGGTAAATTAACGGGCCGTGTCATCTGGCTCGAAAATTGAGAACCGCGACCTCAATCTACCGCGAATCCGTATTTAAACATGTTTTTTATGCTAACAATTCCTAACAAGGAATAAATAAATAAATGAGTATAAATTATTTACCATTCCTAAACCAGGGAATCAATTTTGCCTGATAACCAAACAGATGTGGACAACTGCTGGCAATGTTTCTTTTGCATCAACAATTGGTATTAATGTTTCAGGATATTCTCTGTCTCTCATAATCAAAGGCACCATTCTCACTATATATATACAAAATTATGAAATAAATAAATAAATAAACTCATTCACCTAATTACAATTACCTTTTCTAGCTTATAGTCACACTACTAAAAAATATAACGATATTATTTCAACCAATTGAAGCTAATTGTGTTTTGCGAAAAATACAATTTCACACATCTCATACACTTTGCTTTTTATTTTATATCAAGTTTTGAACAGTAAATTGATAAAACGCTCCTATTTATCTAATTGCGGAAGTAACTTTCCTTAAATTATTAAAATGTTCCATGTACTGAAACATAATGTCAATGGGCGTGTGAATGTCATTCATTTTGTTTTGCAAACATGGCGGAGGATTTGGTCCAAAAACTCCAAGAAATCCTTGAATAAATTCCTTCATGAGTTCGAAACATATAGCTGGAATAACACATGGTTGATATTCAATCTAAAAACAAATAAAACTTTGATATATGACCAAATATTACCAAAAAAAACACAAAAAATACCTCGATTAAAATTCCTTTAAAACTCGATCCCATCGAAACACTCCCAATTTTAACCAAAAAATCTTTCAATTCATAACTCTGCCCTTTTGATTCGATTCTTGTGGCTTTTTTCGGTGTGTATATTGTGCTAAGTTTGCCCATGAGATGATCAAATAAATTGTCAACGACCAAACATGTTCCTGTGTCTAATATAGCATAAGTTGTTGCTGGATTTTCGCTGTTGTGGAGGATATTTACAGCCCTTTGAGGACCTAAAATTGTACAAATACAATTGTAAGCTAAAAGTTGTTATATGTTTAAAGTTCAGTATACTTACTAATATTCGGGACAGAGTAATAAGTCTCGCAATCAATACAAAAATTGCTGGCTTTTATGCCCCCTAATGACTCGATCCTTTTCTGCAGATTTTCTACCGTTTGGGGTCCACTTTTTCCTTCAGGTATACCGTATGATTGAACGCTATTAAATTAATAATAATTAATTTTCGAGTGAGGTTATTCGTGAGTGCATCTCCATGCTTACATGACAACCCCCATCGCTCAAGCGCTTGTTTATGCCGCCATGTTGTTGGCCGGAGATTACGTCGCGACATCCGGGGCGGGTACTTCCGTTTTGTAAATCGATGTTGAAATCGATTCGTATTGCAATTTCGATTTGAGGAAAACTACTGAGATACTATCGATTTTTATGTGTTATATTATTGTTGGATCAAGTTGCGTTTTTATTAAATAGCAATTTTGAATTATCTTTAAAATCTTCCGGATAAATTAATGTTTTTGATGAAATATTTTTTCTTGCGGAAAAAAACATTTGCAAATTAATTGTTCTTTTTTAGAATTTTTTTTTTTTAATTTGGGGCGCCCGCAGCTGCGAGGGGCCCTTGTCTTGCGAGAACTGCAAGAATCCGCTGTATATTTAAGGATATTTAAGGATTTAAGGATATAAATGTAGTTTTAGGCGCAAAAACGAGACATTTCCAGATTTAAAAAAAAAGGCAAAAATGTCCTGATACTAGGGATGGAACCAGCAAGGACATTTTGCTTCCTCCCCCCCCCCCCCTCCCCCGCTACACAACCCAATACAACACAACACTATCAAATCGATCAATGTGCACCTTTATTTCCTCGAACCAAACCAAAACAGATATACTATCAATACTCGCTAAATTAGAAGTAAATAGAAGCTATATACTGATTGATTTCTCTTGAAATATGTTAATCACTTTTCCAGAAAACAAACCAAAACAGATATACTATCAATACTCGCTAAATTAGAAGTAAATAGAAGCTATATATACTGATTGATTTCTCCTGAAATACGTTAATCACTTCTTTAGAAAGCAAAATTAGTTTCTAGAAGCAATTTAATGGGTCAATGAAAAAGAAATTGCAAGAAGTTATCAATACATTAGAATTTGAGAAATTAAGAGATAATAAAACATTCGATTTGATTTGTTGAAATCAAAGACCCGGTACCAATGTCATTTTTGTAAGAATAAATTCTCGAAATATCAAAACACTTTATGGCATATTGCATGTATTACACAAATTCAGACTCTATGACCAAATGTTGCAACTTGTGCATAATTATAAACCACCTATATTTAGAGCTAAGCGCTTACAAAGGTATATAATACTCTCTCTCTCCAGTGGTCAAACTAATTTTCAAAATACATTTGACAAAATAAGTGATGACCTTTTTAAACCTCTTATCAAATGCAAGGAACATTTATTCAACTTTGTTCAGTCCATCGGCCAGCCTTGTATATTGAGGACAACTGATCACGTGCATTTTCCGCAAATCACGTTCCTATAATAACTTGGAAATGATTGCTAGCAGACGTTTAATAAAACATATGTTGAGTAATTTTCAGTTGAATTCAATTGATATGGAAAATTCCAACACATTCTTTAATTAAGAAAAGTGACAGTTCATGTAACAGCCCTAATAAAAAAAGTCGATGAAAAGGCTATCGCAGCCAGATGCCGAGATTGAATGTATAATAGCCTTCCAATGGTAGTAACCGGATGGATCCGAGTGAGGTTAAGGTTCACGAGTTAAATTTTTACTTCATGGAATATAAAAAGATTTTGATGACGTTTGTTGCCTCGCTGACTATATAAGCGACGAAGAAATTCAAAAAGTCATATTTTCGCTGCTCGCTCTCGACGATCGGTCGTGTTTTAATCTGCCTTTCATGTTTGTGTAGATGCGTCAGGAAATTGCGATTGCGAATAGAACGGAGAAGAAATTTCAGCTCACCTGCAGGCTTGTGAAGAATTTGAACAGCAAGGGAAGCAGGCTTGGAAACAGCGGAAACTTGCTAGAACTTAAAGTACTCACCCAGCTGCACCACGTACCTTGAAGGTATGTTTGTTTCAATTGTTTTTGAACTAAAAAAAGCTGTTATTGGTCACAAATGGGCAAGATATCCGTTTTAAAAGTTGTATAATATTCTATTAATTTATTTAATAACTGACTTGTGAAGTGTAGAAAAGATTACATTTAAAATATACTCAAAACTTTTATTTTTTGGTTTGCAAAAACCGTTATAGAGCAATCAGATTGTTTTACCACGCAAATTTTCACGTAGGATAAGTCACAAATTTTGATATAAATTATTTAAATTGCCTATTATTTTGTGATGTAACCATTTTTGCCGAGCCGAAGCGAATTAAAAATCATGAATATCATTATTTAAATATTTTCTTGGCAGAAGAATTTCATTGCAAGTTCAAATTAATTAAATATTCTTTCGACATTGAAGTTTTTGGCGAAAGGATTCCGCCATTTGCTCTGATTTAATTTTTTTTTTTTTTTAAATTTCAGATACAGTATTTTACTAGTGGACTCTTCGTGGACGAAGATAAATTTAATATTCATTACAAGGATTACCGTATACACTTATCAACAGTTATCTATCCATTTTTATACATAAATATGCAAGGAAACGCAAAAACTCAAACCGTTATCGCTCAAGATGTATTGGAGAATCAAAGGTTAAAATTAAAAAAATTAAAAAACTTTTAATAGGAAAAAAAATTACAAGTTTATAATTTTATTTTAGTAGTAAATCACAAACATTCGGAGCCCGACCTAAGGAATCGTTAAACGGAATGTCTAAAATTCGTGAAGCCGAGATGAAGAGAACGGCTGAGCAGAACGATGGCAAGAACGGCGCATGGGGAGCATTCAAAAATCGTGAAGCCTTTAACGAAATGCATTGCTATTAATGATTTAGTTTTGATTTTACTATTGTATGAGCGCAAGTAGTCGACCCAATTAAAAAATTTAAAAGCTAACTTCTCATGTTGTTTCATGAAATGTATGAATTAAAGAAATAAAGTAATAAAATACAAGAATGTATTTATTGTTTTTTTTTTTCCTTTTTTTTTTCATTCTTGTGATAAATATTAATTATTTTAATATAATAAAATTAATATTTTAAGTTTCGTTTTACGGTAACTGTTACGTTAATCATTTTATTGTCTAGTTCAGTTCAGAAGATGTCATACATTTTTGGACATTTGTAAGGAGCCAAACTATGAAATAAAAAATAAAACTCTCTCACAAAAATCATATAAAAGTCAAAATTTTCAAAATATGCTTGGAAAGATAGAGATAGCACGATAAGATGGCAGATGTTGAGATGTGGGGTTCAAAGATAAGATGAAAGTCGGTAGGGACCATCCATAAAATCTTTCCAATAATTAGAAAATGTTTATTTTATTTTATTTTTATAAAAATTAGTTTCCAGTTAAACAGTTTCCAGCTGGTTTCTAAATAATAAATACTGAAACTTCAGCGTTTGTCAAGGCATTTGAAATAGTTAATAGTTCAGACTAAACCTGCTTGGAGCGCTGCGAAATAAACCCCTGGCAGTTCTGTTCCACTATTTTACTGTTTCGTCTGTCGATGTTCTGACATCATATCTGTAATAAATAAACTAACGCCTTTCACACAGTTTGTGACATCACAAAACTCAAAGAAAAGTTGCTTTTACGCGCGAAAAGCAGCACGTAGTACGTCAGGGCATCCTGCATAACCGTATTGCAAACATGTCGAAAGTAAATACTCTTTTTAATTATTTCGCCAAATCGCCCGCTGTATCTGACAAGCCGAAAAGACAAGAAACGAAATCAACTGAAAACAATGCTCCAAAAACACCGAAGCGTACCAAATCATTATCGCCGAAAACACCAAAACAAACACCAACTACGAAAACATCGCCAACTTCGTCGTGCAAAGGTATACTATACTGTAACATCGCAATCTGCATAATTTTCTATTTGTGTATTTCAAAATCAAGCAATTACAAACATTTATTTATATACATTTTAGATTCATCGTTTGATATTGGCGATTTAGTATGGGCAAAATTAGGAGGATACCCATGGTGGCCGAGTGTAGTTTGCCTTCATCCAGTTGAGAAAATTCATGTCAAATTGAAACCGTCGCATGAAATCCATGTGCAATTTTTTGATGATCCTCCAAGCAGATCGTGGATTCAATCGAAGTATTTTTTTGTTGTTTTGCAAGTTTAGGGTATGTAAAAAGGAATTTTTAAATTATTGTAGGTTTGTTAAAGCATACAAAGGAAGTGAATCGTACAGTACTCCTCCACGATGTGCGAGGGAATGGAAAAAGGCGTGTGAAATGGCGGATAAGGCATTGGAAATGCATCAAAAAGAACGCACAAAACTTGTCGTTGAATTGTTACCCTCTGACGAAGATAATACGTCTATGGATGAAAGCAGTGGTTAGTCTTAAGTTTTGATGTTGATGTTGCAAGCGTAACATAAATTTTTTTTATTTTGTTTTACAAAACGTTAATTAGAAGAGCGTAGAAAAAATGATGATTCACCAGTATTAAAGGTATAAAAGACATTTTAAAATGTTTTGTAACGCGTGGTTTCGTTTACATTTTTTTTAAATTCTAGCGACAAATTGGCGAACCGTTAATTAAACGTCGGCGAATAGTTATTCCAAGTGATGATTCTGGAGATGATGAAGAATTTAAACCCAATCCGAAGGTTGATAAAAGTGATGATGACGATTCTGTAAGTTCTGGAGTCGCATCTGATGAAATATCAGGAATTGAAGATGAAGATGTGGAAGATACACCAAAAAATGTAATTAAATTAAAATTAATAAATAAATAAATTAATTGATTAAATAAATGATTTTATAATTATAGAGAAAGCGGAAACGCAATACGTCTACACCAAAGCCATTGAAGAAGAAACTTGTTTCTACACCTGCACCGATTTTTCTTCAAAGTGCAAACAAAAAAGCCAATCTCAGTAAAGATACTAAGTCAAAACTGTCGAGTTTTGCGGCTGATGAAGTACGTGAGTTTAAAGGGGTGAAATTTAGTTCGATTTAACAAAGCATTTTATTTTTAAATTTAGTCAATGAATAATGAATCTATGGTTGGGGATAATGCTAATACGAACTGGCCACATTTGACGTATGATTTTCTGCAGGATAAAAATATTAAGTAAGAAATTGAATCGATTAATGAAATTCGTATTTTAATTAATGTTATTTTTGTAGAGATGCAAACAGACGATCAAAATCGGATCCAGAATACGATTGTAAAACACTATTTGTACCTGAATCTCACAGAGCTACGTTTACGCCGGTAAGAACTTTGGTTGAAAGCAAGACGTGTACTATTTTACAATTAATTTTTAATTTTTAATTAATTTTAGGCGCATAAGCAGTGGTGGGATATGAAATCGCAGCATTTTGATGTTGTGTTATTTTTCAAAGTTGGAAAATTTTATGAGTTGTATCATATGGATGCTGTTATAGGAGTTACGGAGTTAGGTTTAATGTACATGAAGGTAATTTTATTTTAGTTTTACTTACAAGTTTTTTTGTCAAAATGTTTATTATTGTAGGGGAATTATGCTCATTCTGGTTTTCCTGAAATTGCTTATGGTCGCTATGCCGATACATTAGTCCAAAAGGGATACAAAGTTGCTAGGATAGAGCAAACTGAAACTCCATCAATGGCGGAGGAAAGATGCAAAAAGAGTAAAAGATTTGTGGGAAATTATTTATATGAATTAACACTTATTTTTGTAGGTCCTCGTACCACGAAATTCGATAAAGTTGTAGCACGAGAGATTTGTCGAATAACCACTATAGGAACACGGACGTGTAGTTTTATTGAAAGAGAGTCTTTAGATGCACATAGTTGTTATTTGTTGTCCGTGACTGAGGTTCTGCAATTTAACTAATTTAATAAAATTTCATAAAATAATTTTATTTTATATTTTATATTTTTAGAAAAGTATTTCTGGGACAACGACTTGTTACGGAGTTTGTTTTATTGACACATCAATTGGAAAATTTTATGTACATTTGGCTGTTATTGCAACAAACACTTTTATTTTTAATTGTTTTAATTTTTTTAGTTGGGCCAGTTTGCGGATGACCGACATGGATCTCGGTTCAGAACGTTAGTTTCACATTACACACCCAAACAAGTATGTTTTACACTATTGTTTTGTTTTTACAAGATTTTATTGAAGTTTTTAATTGCAGATAATTTACGAAAAAGGAAAACTGTCGATTAAAACCCAGCAAATTATTAAAACTAATTTGTCCGGAATTTTAAAAGAACCCTTACATTCTAAAACTGAATTTTTGGATTCAGGGAAAACATTGCAAATTTTAAAGGAGGGAACTTACTTCACGAAATCCGATCAAGAAGTCCAGGAATGGCCAGAAGTATTAACATCCATGTTGGATGAGAGTAAGATATTTAAACATTTTAGATTAATTTCCTGTGTTTATGTTTATGTTTATTTTTATTTTAGGTGATAGTTTAGGATTAACTGCAAGTCCAGACTACGAACTTGCCATTAGTGCACTAGGAGCCTGCATTTGGTATTAAAATAATAAAACATTTTGTTAATTGCATTGCTTTTCTAAATATTTTTAATTTTTTTAAAGGTATTTAAGAGAATGCAAATTGGAAGAAGAATTATTGTCGTTAAAACAATTTGAAAAATTTGAACCGATTCATTTTACGAGCCAAAAAAAAGAAAAATTAGCAATTCCAAACAGAATGGTAAACATTTATTGTATTTATTAAATATTGAGCGTATAAATTTTTTATTACGTTAGGTTTTAGATGGAATTACGTTGGAAAATTTGGATGTTCTACAGAACTCTGTAACTGGTTCAATTGACGGCACTTTATTACAAGTATTAGATCATTGCTCCACCGCATTTGGTAAATTAAATTTAAATTAAAAAATAAATTAGTTTGACAATTTTCATGTTTATTTACAGGCAAAAGACTTTTGCGGCAATGGTTATGTGCTCCTTTATGTAACATTGATGCAATAAATGATCGGTTAGATGCAATTGAAGATCTTCTGGAAGCGAAGGATTTAATTGGTGAGGTCGTAGAAAAACTAAAAAAATTACCCGACCTAGAGCGAATCTTGAGCAAGTATAGGGATACAAAATATAAACAATAAACTCTTTTACAATGATTTTTTTTTGCAATTATAAAAACAAACAAGAATACATACTCAAGGCTCGGCATCACGAAGCAACTCGCATCCCGATGGTCGAGCGATTTTCTTCGAAGCAAATATTTACAGCAAGAGAAAAATAGAATCATTTTTAACAGCTTTGACGGGATTTCAAATTGCTACCGAAATTGGTTTCACATTAAAAAAATACGCACCTCACTTTAAATCACCACTTCTAAAGAAATGCGCAACGTTAGAAGAAACGGGTGGTCACTTTCCAAATTTAAATTCTCGTTTGGAGTTTTTTCAAGTATTTGGTTACCGAAATGCTCATAGACAACGAAATAACTGTTAGATTTTTAAAATTTAGAATGCTTTCGATCACGAAAAGGCCAAACAAGAAGGCAAAATAATTCCTGCAAAAGGCGTTGATAGTGAATACGATGAAGCTCTAACCTTGATTAAAAGTTGTAATAAAGACTTGGATGATTATTTGGAAACGCAGACGAAATTATTCGGTTGCAAGGTATACAATTTTTGATTTTTTTTTTAATGGAACGGTTTCAGTTTTATTTAATTTTTATTACAGGTTGTGTATTTCGGGACGGGCAAAAACAGATTTCAGATTGAAGTGCCGGATCGTTCGACAGGAAAGGCAACGGATGAACACGAACTGCAGTCGCAAAGAAAAGGCTTTAAACGTTATTGGACGAATGACGTAAAAACATTGCTGAGTCAACTGACTGAAGCGGAGGATCAGAGGGATGTGGCTTTGCAGGACATTATGAGAAGGATTTTTGAGGCTTTTGATAAAGAGTGAGATGAAATTTGTAATTGTTTTATTTTTATTTTTATTTTTTAAATTTATTTTTAGCTATAACAAATGGGAGTTAGCTGTTCAGTGTTTGTCCGTTCTTGATGTCCTGTTAAGTTTAGCTGAATATAGTCGCGCTGGACAATTTATTAGACCAGAATTTGTTACGCCATCGAATTATGTAGTTTAACATTTGATTTTTTTTAATTTTTTTAATTTGTTATTTTTAATTTTTTTTAAATTTTTTATTACTTTACAGCCTTTTCTTGAAATAAGAAATGGTTATCATCCTTGCATTTCAAAAATATTTACCACGGATGATTTTATTCCGAATGACGCAGAAATTGGTTTGAAAGAAGTAATTTTATACATTTTTTTAATACATTTTTATTATTTTTTATTATAAATTTTAATTTTTAATTTTTAAAGACTGAATGTGAAGAGTTGAATTCAAACATGATCATCGTATCAGGACCAAACATGGGTGGAAAATCAACTTTGATGAGACAAGTTGGACTTATTGTGATAATGGCTCAAATGGTACATCAGCATTTCTAGAATTTGGATTAAGATTAGGGTTATATTATAAGTAACCAATTATTATAACTGCAGGGATGCTACGTACCGGCAGAAAAATGCCGTTTAACGCCGGCTGATAGGATTTTTACTAGATTAGGTGCTAGCGATAGAATAATGTCAGGTATATTACGCATTTTCAAGCTGTCAATATTATATTTCAAATATAATAATTCCGTTCAGGTGAAAGTACATTTTTTGTGGAATTAAGTGAAACGGCAGCCATTCTGAGCCATGCAACTGAAAATTCTTTAGTTTTAATCGATGAATTAGGTAATAATTTGAAAACAAATGCTAAATCCAATAACAAATTCATTATTTTTTTTTATTCTAGGTCGAGGGACAGCTACGTATGATGGAACCGCGATTGCATCAGCCGTAGTTAAAGAATTATCCGAAAAAATCCATTGTAGGACTTTGTTTTCGACTCACTATCATACTCTCGTAGAAGAATTCAGTTCCAGTCAATTTATTAAACTAGCACACATGGTAGGTAATCATTTCGATTCAATCGCTTAAATCACCGAACCATTTCTACCGTTCATTTGCAGTCTTGTATGGTGGAGAACGAGAACGAAGACGAAGAAACGATAACATTTTTATACAAACTTATTCCTGGTGCGTGTCCGAAAAGTTACGGGTTCAATGCAGCTAAATTAGCGAGTATTCCTCGAGAGGTTATAAAAAATGGACATTCTAAAGCCAAAGAAATAGAACAATGTTGCCAACGAAAGAGATTGTTCAGGTATAAAAACGTGAAGTGCAATTTTATTTTATTTCGAGCGTTTTAACGAGAAAATAATTCGTTTTAGGACTTTAATGGCAAGTCGACCAGATCAGGATATTGTTGGAATTCTAAACCAACGAGTGTAATTTATTTCTTTTCCAGCTTATGTATTAATAAACAAGTGTTAATGCAGAATTCTGTATCAAGTTTGGTTGTTTACTAACGTATTAAAATACAAAATTAAAAAAAAAAACACGAATTTTATTTTATACATTAATAATTCGTTTAAGTGAACAGATTAAGTGTCGAAACAATTTTTAAAAATACATTCACATTTGACTTAACAGTCACTGACTAAATTCCACAAGTAATGCGATATAAAAGCACGCGAATTTTCATTGCAGCTTAACCTAAAAGGCTTAAGCTTGTCTCTGTTGACAAAACCTTGTACTTCGCTCAGGTCGCAGCATTTGCTCCAATGGATCTTCGTGATGAGCACGTACAAGTTGTGTTTCTTCTTGAATCTCGCGCACTTTGCTTCGTTGTTTTTCTTGAATTTCGTTAACGATTCGCAGTGTTTTACCCGCTGTTCGATCAGAGCCGTTAACTGCGCCGCATCGCTGCAAATCTGTCGATTTTGTTCCTCAAAAACTGCAATTTCTTTCTTTAAACTCTCGATTTCTTCGATACAAGTTCCAAGTTCCTCACACTCTCCCTCGTGTTGTTTGCGCAGCTTTTCAACGTCCACCGCATCGTCTTGTTTTCTTTCCAAACTGAACTGCTCCGCCACGAGGTTATAAACTTCGTCAAATTCCTTAACAGCTTCTTCTAATAAAGTCGATATCTGCATCGTAACAACCGCAGCCGGTCGAGACAACTCGCCCGCCTCGTATTTGAAACGATTTGAAATCACCCCCAGCAGCCAATCAAACTGAAGCCGGATAATAGACGTCACTTCGTACATTGTTGCTCGAAATGAACAACAGAAGCCACTAGTGTCCCTTAGTTACCATTTAACGACATTGACGTCATTCATTTTTTCCAAGCATGGCGGTCAAAGTTTTGTACTTCTTGTCAGCCTCGACAGATTTCCAGTTAGTACTATATCTGCTCAGTCGTTTAAAAATGTGCCGTTCACAATTTGCGATTTTTGCGTTATAAATTAATGTAACCCGTGCATTGTTGTATTATTACACAGGCGGACGTCTACATTTCTCAATTAAGGCACTTGACAGCGGAAAACGTCGACGCCTGTGAGAAACCAAAACAAGTGAGTGCATCTTGTATGTAGTGTCGATAAAATCGCTAGAACTTTAAGACAAATGTGGACAAAGACTAAGATAAAACGTAAACGCTAGAAAAAAATGTCAGGCCCAACACGGCAGAGATCGTTTAAAGATAAACTCAAGGATGGGATTACGTTTCCTTTGCAGTAAGTTTATGTTTATTGCTTATCAGGAATTTCGTTTTCGCCGAAATCATTCAAAACGCGATTTCGTTGAAATTTACACCTGCTTTTGTGCTATGCGGGGAGTTATTGCGTGCTTTATTGATATCTACACAAAAATGATGCTTTTTAGTTGGTTTTAAATTACTATATTAATTAATTTTTATTTTAAATGCTGTAAATGCTGCAATAGGAGTTCAGTGTTTCGTTATGATTTAATACGTTTTCATTAATTTCTTTACCTGGAATGCGTGCACTAAATGCACTCGATGCTTTTCATTATTTTTGTCAAGCTTTTATGTGTATCTTTTCTTGGTAAAGTGGATTTGGTTAAATGACCTGGTGCGTTCTTTTTTCGTCTGGAATTTATTTCAACTGAATCGGGGGTAGAAAAAAGTGTTTGTGTATGCGCATACATAATGGAAATTTGTGGAACTAGAAATGTCATGCATAGTTTTATAAATGATTTTTTTAAATTTTAGTTTAAATTTTTTTTATTTTTTTTTTACGTTTTAATGCGGAAAAGAAAAATTGTTTCAATTATGTCACGTTTTATTTTTATTTATTGGGCCGTCTAACTACTAGAATAATAACAAATTGCTCGATGGAACCACCTGATCGTTAGTCACCACAATTTGCAGTGTAATCGTATTTCTAGTTTGCAAAATAATGGACCGTGCTCTATTTAATAAGAGTTTATTTCCTGTTGTTTTCACCGCAGGAATTGTATGAATTAATTTTTTTGTTAAAATTGTTATTTTTCTTTCTAAATGAAAACAATTCGTTTTTTCTTCCATTCGCGACCAATTTTTGTGAAAGCTTTAAATCACGTAGTGGATCCATTGCTTCGCTCTATTTGCGTGCCACAAATCCTAGTTTTTTTTTTTTTATGTACTTTAAATGTCTGTCATTAGGTGATTTGGAAAAATGAAACTGAGATTTGTTTTATTTTTGTCTGTTGATGAGTGTTTCTTAATCCGGTTAGGTTCGGCGAGCAGTCAAACATCTCCAATAGGTCGTTTTAGCTTGGTTTATGCTTTTTATCGTGTTTTACAAAAATTTGGCAAGATTTTTGAATTTTTGAGTAAGTTTTATGCTAATTTGAAAACACTTTTTTCACACATAAAAATAACGAATTTGGTACAAAATATTTGAATTGCACGGAATAATTTGTTAATAAATTTGACTAAATGGAGCGTGGGGGCAAAGGTTCGAACCAAAGTCGTTTCTCTTCGTCGAATTTCTGAATGTTTTTAAAAAAAGAAAAAAAAAGTCTTTTTCAATTCAATTAAGATCGGTGCGCAGAAAACTTTATTTACAAATATTTTTCTTGATTTATTGTAGTTGGAACGGTGGGTTTGAGTTATCTGTGGCTAAATCTGCCAATAACATGTTCGATTGTTCGTTTGTTGCCAGGTGTTCTGTGGGATGTGGTCGGCACTTTGAATTCCAATTGCGTTCTCTTTGAGAAGTTTCCATCATTGAAGCTTTGCATCATTTTGAATTTAAATTGCGCTGTTTTCGATAGGGACTTGCTTGCTGGAGTAAATTAATAGGTGTGACTTGACTATTAGACAAGATGAGACAACTCACTTTGAAGTCTTCTAATGCAATTTTAACAAAATTTATAAAGATTGATGCTGAATAATAGCTGTGAACGCCACAATTCTGCTTTTGTTCGTTGTGTAAAATTAAGATAAGTTGTGTGTTCTGGGACTAATAAATTTAAAGCTGAAATTTGATTATTTGAGAAGAAAAGAATTCTTATGGGCACTTTTACTTGGCAGCAATGCCAGATTAAGTCTTTCCCAGGGAAAACTGGAGATGGAAATGAACTTCTGGGACCTTGAGCAAAAAATTGATCCAGTCATTACCCTCGAGTTGTAAATTCTCAGGTTTTTATTATGATATATGATTTAAAGATTTAAAATCCAAATATTTAAAGATTTGAATTGCCATTGACAATATACAACGTGAATGTTGGCTTCTGTCGTGTAAGGAGCGCCCTGTGGGATGACTTTTGTGGATTTTGCATTTGCACCACTCTGAAGAGGTGAACTGAGTGCCAGATGTTCTTGTCATAATAGAAGCGGTACTTAATGGGATACTTTCGCAGTATGTGCCCATCCAAGTACTGACTAGTTCCAATACTGCTTAACTTGCGTTGTAATATCATGGTCACATCAAGGTTTTGGATCTCATCGGATGTTGCGGATGTAGATCTATTATTGGTGTGCACAGATTGGTAACAGACTGTGCAGGCACAAGTCTGTACCTTTTCGAAAATAATTGAACAAAAATGACAGCCAAACATTTACATTTAAATAAATGTTTGCAATATTCATTGTTTACTGCTCATGTTGATTATCTGATTGAATCAACTTTGGTGTGAATGCAGCAGAATACCGGTGAATATTTGAACTTTGTTTAGTTGGATCTGATTGGGTGGATCTAGATCCAGCCAATCTAGATCTCATTGGTGTGAACGTAATATCACGGGAACAGCTCGATCTGGTAAATCGGCAATTCTTTGCTAATTCTTAAACCAATTGCGCAGGGGCGGACTTACCAGCAAGCGAAGTAAGCGGTTGCTTAGGGGCTCCCACACATCAGGGACCCCGAAAAAAATCCCAAAATTTTCCAATTATCAATGGCTATAGACGGAAAGGTTTGGCAGTGCTCTCGTGGCGCTACTAGGAACTGATGTAGTTCAGTTAAGGCGGGTTGTCAGTCATTACACACGTACATTTCTAACTTTGTAAGTAATTTTTTTCATAGTAGCATGTGTATTGATATTTATCAATAATAATAAGTGAATTTTTTAGCTTTTTTAGAATTAATCTTTTTTTGTGCTCAGGGGTCTTGCGGTACCTAAGTCTGTCTCTGCAATTCTGCAATACAAATTCTTTGGTTTTCGGATACATACATTACTAATAAATAAAAAAAATGCATCCATTCTATTTATTTATTTATTTCTGCTCTTTTTATTTCGGTTGTGATTGGTTGTAAATTATTCATAGCTCTCAGTGAATTAGTAATCACGTGTGTATAGCACTAAAATTTTTTTTTCACTTTTTGGCAGCTCTTCTCTTAAAGGTTAAATACTGTTTATGGGTCCACTGAAATTAAATTTGGATGACATTGAGTCGAAGGCAAGGGGCGGGGAATAGGAAATAAAAAGAAAGAAGAAATTGGGGACGTTGTGGGAAGATTGGACAAGAGTTGGACACAAATTTGAAGTCATCTTGTATCGTTTACTTTTTGGAGTAGTTCTGTTTTTGAAGATAAAAAATATGTCGGTGAAAGTGGTTTTCTGATTATCTCTATAACAGAATTGGGCCAATGTAACGGAAGTAATGGAACCACTAGAACCTTGTTTCACTTGATGATCTATTGATCCAGCATGTGGCTAGATTGCAGAGATTTGCTGCCTGTTCCCAACAGCCATTGGTGTATTTCATTTATAAAATTGGGGATTTGTGTTTTCCTTGTCTGTTCACATGGAAAGTTTCATTCTCAGAGAAGATAAGATTGGGCTACATATATAAATTAAAAGTGGAAAGTGGATAAGATACTGATGATGGGCGGAAAGCCGGAAAGCTTAGTTTTACTGGATTATAATTTGAGAAATATAATTTAACCAAAAAACTCCGCGTGTTTAATAACCAATTGTACAGACTAGCACGCACATAAGTCATTTTAATAATTTAATTTATTTATGCTACTAAAGTGCTAAGTGTTAATAGAGCATAAGTGGAGTGAATTTATTTGAAGAAAATGAAGTTAGACTGAGTGTAATGCTATTATATTGATTACTACATTTTGTTTATGTTTCTGCAGTAGTGAATTTATTATTTATGTGGTCAGGGAATTTGTGAGGGAATCGCTTTTAGTTGTTTCTAAACTTGATTAAGTTGAGCTCTAAAATTTGTGCTGTGTATTTTAAAATTCTGTTGGAATATTGAGTTGTTTGTTGATGTAAATGTTGCACTAAGAGTTAAAGTAATGATGAAAAATATGCTTTTTTTAAAAAAAAAATGAAATTGTGCAAAACTAAACGTGGCGTGGAAATGGATGATTGCTCGTTGAATGTCGTTGGTAAAATGTCACGTGATTCTCAGAGGTTAGTTTAAAGCTTAGAAAAGACATCACTTTATCTTCCATTAAAAGGACGGACTGATTTCCTCGAGAGAACTGATAAAAATAATGAGAATTAAAGTGAGAATCGTCATGAACTTAAAACTAGACTGGATATCTGTTGAGAGGAAACCTGAAAACTCTCAATAAGGTGTAAATGGAACAGTAGCAACTTAGTTTTAGTAAGCTGCTTTAGATTTCTGATGGGAAAATAGACGTGCACCATACGGGCTCGTGCATCTCGTTATTTTCCTGGGAAAAGAAAAAAATAAATAAATAATTACTAGCTGCTGTATTAATAACTTAACAAGGACATTCTAGCATATTTGTGCACCCTATGACAACAAAATGGCTGGTTACTATTCGATCGATGCCAACAAATATCGCAATGAAGAGACTGTTTTAATAAAAGCATAATTAAATTTTTAATTTCAGCTTTAAGTTTTATTTAATTGCCAACAATAACATTAAACCATGTGACCGTCAAACGAATAGTTATTATACATACTGTCAATTCAAGATGAATTAAAGATTGCTGATAAAACAATCTATAAAACTCGATTGTAAAATGAAAATGAGCTATTGCTTGGTTTCGATGGTTTTCTTAAACATTGATTTAGGCTGGTTAAATCAGATAATAATTTTTGGATGATTTTTTAGGACGCGGCAGCTGCAATGTGAATAATAAAATTTCGTCATTAGTTGCAGTTGTGTTATTAAAAAAGAAGATGATTTATGATTAAGTCTCGGTAATTGATCTGCAACATGGCGAATGACGTTAGTCTCTTGTGGATTAGGGTAGTTGCTCCTGGGTACTTTTTGCCAGCTTCGTCGGAAGTAGAAAAAAGTCATCTTTTGTGACATTTTCAATTACGTCTTAGGCTCGTAAAAAGTGATATTAAAAAAGAATTGAAAAGTTTGCTTGGAAAGTTGAACTCGATAGATTTTATTTTTTTTCTTGGAAAAAATGAACACAACTTATATAAAAGGGAGGGAAAAAAACCTTTTTTCCAGTTTGCGCCTGGAATCTTGATGCCAAGTTTAAACTGCACATACATGTTTCATTGTCTTAAAGCTGTGCTGAAAGCTAACAGAAGTAAGTGCCTGCATGTTTTTTCCAACAGTTTTGGCCGTGTCAAAACACAAATCAAAAAATAGTTTTGAATTGGAAAAACTTTTAGTCTAAATGCACTGAGTTTTTTGTAAAGGCTGACACGAAAAGCAGTTGCAAAATGCCATAGATAGAGTAAAAATAGGAGCTGGATTTGAAAAGTATTGACATACAAAGTCTGTGTAAACTTGTCCGTGAAAACATCTGTGCAAATGTCAAGTTTTGAGAGCTTTTGCGATAATAGCGTCGATGTGAAGAATATATACACCCTTCAACTGATGGTGGAGAGATGTTGAGCATCTAAGATGGCGGAAAGCGTGCGAACTCACAAAAGCTCAAAATGTAATCATAGGGTCTATCTTACAGTATAGGTCCATTCGAAAAGCGTGTTTAAAATTGCGGACATTTTGGACACTTGTTTTTTTTATTATTTATTGTTGATATTTTAAATTGAATCAATTTGAAAATTTTATTAGACATTATTTGAGCTGTGTAGTTAGTAATCCTAAAAGGAAAGTTAAATCCAAGTTAAATCCAAGTCTGTTTTATACGTGTGATATATTTACTAGGTGAATTTGAAGAGAATAATGTGAATTATTACGTTTAATCTAAGCGTAAGCCTCTTGAGAGAATACTGAAAAATGATAGGTTCATCATGTGAAATAGTGGATCGATTAACCTACGCAAGATGACCTTATCTCTTACATGTGCTCAAGTAATTTATCAACATTTTTAATGTCTTTTTTGAATTTTGCGATGTTTTAGTTTTCACTTAACAATTTTTTTTTTGACAATATTAAATGCGAAGGTAATTGAAAAAGTTATTTTGACCCATTCGATTTTCAAATATTCGCTCAATCCATTTTGGTCTTATGCAGTCCATTGTGCGGTTGGATTTGGACATATAATCAATACGAAATGGCTTAAAGTGAGACGTACGTGTTAGGTGAGTCTGCAAGAGAGATAAAACTCGTTGCAACATCAGCGTAGCACTCAGTCTGAATTATCTTGAAACGCTTGTGGTGCCTTACAAGTTTTCTGACAGCTTTTCGTACTGATAACGCAACCTATTGTGTCCAAGTGCAGAATTTTCTGCCAACGTGCAGTTCAAAGGGATACGATGAAGGAAAAGGCCAATGCAAACTAGTAAAAGAAAATTGCCACGGCATTGCCATGGCTGTATGGGTGACGTTAAGGTGTATGGATTTTTACACCCAATGGAAACGTTCACACTTGCTTAAGACTTAACAATGACTTGGCAAAAATTGTGCGAAGATTTTATTTCCTTTTTTATACTTGTACGTGTGCACTTGATTTGGCGGAATTTAAATTTATAGCGGGAGCTGACGTTGTGGCGGAAAACGACCTCGTTCTAACGACAATTCATTACAACGAGAAGCAGCTATACGTGGAGTGGTCGCGTGAATGGCAAACCACGAATTTTCGTTGTAACCGATCCGATTCGACCGTATTGCACGGATGAATCCGTTCAATTGAGTTGAGGGCACTCGGATCGCCGTAAGTGAACTCGGCATGAATCTAACTCCGGACCAGTTGTCCTTTTTGATTGTAGTGGACATAACGGGCGTTGAAGGGTTAGTTGAATCAATCTGCGTGTTTATAGCTGGGAAAACAACACGCAATAAATCACAATTTATCATTTTGTCACATTTTTAGAAGAGAAAATAACTGGTTATGCAGTCGGTGGGTGCATTCGGAACAGAAACATTCGCACGTATTCGTGATAAATGGGTTCATCTTTATCCTGAAACAAAACACTAAAAATTGGCTAAAAATTCAGCTGATTCACACCTGGTACATCAGTCAACAATAAAAGAAACATTGGACACTTTTTTGCTGGGTTTCTATTTTGGAATGCAGCAAACGTTTGTGTATTTCAAAAGAAGAATTGTGGTGTTTTTATTTTTTATTTTTGCAGTATTGATTTTTTATACGTAACCAATAAGTACCCGCCTTTCAGCAAACATCCTAATACCCCTGACCTCTACACATTGTCATCGTCATTTTAAAAAATGGAAGATTACTGCAGTGTGTCGTGGGGAACTGACACGATCTAGTTTAATCCTCGTTACATCTTAAGTGTGTTTTTGGTCGGCTGTGGGTGTAACATTTTATGTTTATTTTCAAGTTTTAAGATATGAAAGTTTGGATTATAATGTTATTATAGACACACCTGTTCAAATAGGAGGTAATTTAAAAAAAAATTTAATTTGATTTTAGCATGCAATTTGGATTATTTGTTTTATTTGTTTGTTTTGCTTCACCTCTAATCAAAAAATTAATTAACACTTTGTGTAGTGAGTGGTTTTAGGTACAGTACTAATTAAATTTGATTTGTGTGGCGGCAAAATTAGTTTTAGAGAAACTATCGAGCGAAATTCTGCTACAAAATTTGTTGGTGGGAATGTGCCAATACATGCAGCAGTATGTGCTATAGCAATTTTGAGGGAAAAGAGGAGTTAAAGGTATGTGCTTGACATTAAAACTTTTTAAAGTTTTATTCCAAAAATTATAAGCAATTGTCCAGTAAGATGATTGAACCCGAGGGCCGTCTTGTTTTATTGTAGATAAAAAATATAAATGGAATTTTTGAATTGTTTCTGATTATTGATGGCAGTTTTGAGTGTGACAGTTAGTGAATAGGAAATTGAATGGCAATTGGTGGAAAAAAGTTTTTTTTTTTTTTTTTAGGTTTTTGAAGTTTTTAATTCTTGTTATCAGAACACGTCGAAAATTTAAATTTTGAAGCTTTTGAATTTACAGGTTTGTACTGACTACACTGAGCAGTAAATTCAAAGAAATGCTTAATATTTAATTTTTCATTCAAGACAGTCAAGCGTGGCACAATGGCTTGTGCGTTTAGGTGTTTAAAGGGTCTATTAAAGAGATGAAAAATGTAAAATGGTAGTATTGATTGGTTGAAAAATTAATTTAAATATTTAGTGCAAAATTTGAAGAAAAAAAAAATGATTTGTCCTCAGTTTGTCATCATTTTCCTCTTTGAGATTGTTTGCTTTTCTTTGTATTTCTCTAAGTCTGCTTCTGCTTTTCCTGTTTTGCTCTCACTGTTCTTACGGTTGGTTGTTGGATTTTATCCTATGGTGCCCCTCGTAGGTGGCGGTGCCCATGGAGTTGCGTTCCCTATCCGAGACGCCAGAAGAACCGCCATACTTGGCATTGAATCCGCTCTACGCAGCTGTGCATGGATATGGGTACAGGCGAGTTGTTTTATTTTTTGATTTGTAATTTGATTCTTTTTTGTAGATTGGTTGAAATATCTTGTATACTATTTAAGGAAAAGTCATAACACGGAACAGAAACGACACAACGACACATGTCTTAGGAAGTGATTTCCCACCGACGTCTGAAATTCTTTATGAATTAAGTTACTAAGTTGTTCGTTAAAGCTGCTGTTAAAAGGAAATATTTGGTGGCGTGTGTTTGTTGATGTAACGATCCTTTAGGGACTAAAAGTTATAAGATTAATGGTTCAGCTTCTCATAAACAAATTTGCAGTGAGCAGCTTGTTAATAGAATTTGACATTTAGAGCGAGTTTAGGAGACCTTGATAAAATTATAACTTTTTGATTCCAGGTGGACTATCTCTTTAATGATTGCGCAAATGTGGCAACGCAACAGGGATTTGTTTGCTGCACGTAATCAATAAGCGGAAATAAAACAAGCACAGACAGCACTAGGGTTAGGGTTAAGTTAGGTTTATATTTGGCATGTTGAAACTTGCGGCAGAAGAGATTTGGAAAAGGAATTATATTGTAATCCAGAAATGACTCGCATCTGTAGTTTGCGCCCAGTATCTTGATACCAAAATCAAACTGAAAATCTTTGCTCGCGCACACGCAAACGCAACAAATATATGATTTTTAGAAATAAAAAGGCTGGTTCATCCGTCTGATTTACACTATCAAGCGGGAATACAAAGAAAGCTCGCTTGCATTACCGCATCGATTTCAGCAAGTTTAGAAACCCGATCTTTGTAGTTTTGCTCATCAGTGTGAATCAGCTTTTAACGGTTACGTAATTCACTTGTGTGTAATAAACAATTTTATACTTATGTGTTTTCGTGCGCAAAGAACTGGGATTTAGTGTTTGAATCTGGTTTCAAGATACCGGGTGCAGACTGTAGTAAGCACATCTGCAATTTCCATGTGGACGCGACAAGCTGCGAAAGCCATTTCCATTTCACCAACAAGCGACAATTCGCTCGTAGCAAGTGAGTAGTAGCGACAATTCCGCCTGTTTGCAAAGGTTTAATTGTTTGAACTTTTATGCAAATTTACTATCGTGCCGCGCTGCTTCCGCAAGAAGTTTGTAGGCATGGAAACTTGGCTTCCTCGGCAGCCACGCACGTGTTAACTTTACATAATCTCCAAAATTGTTGCCGGTATTCTGCATAAACTACGCATAAGTCATTTCTAGAAGGCAGAAAGAAAGTCAATTGGTGCTCTATGTTGAAGTGACTTAAGAAGCGTGTTGGGCATACAATGACCGGAGCAATATGCACAATAAAAAAAAAAAATTCATTAGTGTACTCATGGTAGTTTTATGAAAGCAGAGGTCAAAAAAATTTATTGCAGCTGTGTGCCAAAGCAAAGCCACTAACTGCGTTCAAAAGTCATTTAGACTAAACAGCATTTTAAACTGCTGGACTTTAAGGGTTGTCGAACTTGATTGAATCCACTAATTTGTGTTGAGTCTGCTTTCACATGCGCACAGCTTTTAAACAGCAAAACTGATATTTTGAATGGACGTGTAGCTTAGTTGTTTTTAATTTTGACATTAGATGGCACTTGTGATTTTGCTTTTTTTCTTTGTTGAGAGGAGCTATGTAAGTTAAATGAGTAAAGTGTGACCGGTTTACGTAAGCACGATAAAATAATTTTTTCTTTTTGTCATTAAACTTGAATCCGCCCTCAAAATCAGCTTGACGGCGAGGAAAAGTTAAAAAATGCAAAATAGGTAAAAATTGTGTACGTACTATAGGCGCGACTTTAAAGTTTAGTGAGCGGAGATGGTCGGCTTCATTCTTTACGCTGGATTTAAAAACCGGTGCTTTTATGATGTTGGACATTTTCAAGGCGCGAAATGCCGGAATGAAATCCACTTACTCATCACGTTGTAATTTCACTTTCACTCACTCATGCAAATTGTTGAAAGGGATTTTTGTTCTGTTTGCAAACTTTCGAGAATTGTAATTTATAATTTATAAACTCGTCGCCAACTTTTGATGCAATTTAATTTACGAATTAACATTTCTAACGACTGCCCTTCTGTTTTAAAAGGACCGACGGAACAAAATTGTTCGCTCAAATTGGAAGCAGTCGTAATTGTTATTTTTATTCTAAATCGACAATTAAAAGCACTTTTTACGAGTTAAACTTTCATTTTATTAATTCCTATTTTCTATCACCACAATTTTACTTTAAAAGTCCCCTTTTAAAGGTGACTCTGAGGAACATCACTGCGCTGATTTAAAAGCAATTATATAATTATATTAAATTGTAGTAAATAATTTTATTTGCGTTGATTATATGGTAATTTTTATGTCTTTTATCGACCGTGAAGCGTGACAACTGACATTCTACATGCTACTACAATATTGAAAGCTTTATTTATTTGTTCTATTTGAGGTTATTTCCCTTATTATTTTTAGTTCAGTATTGAATGGAAAAATTGCGGTGTCCTTGAAATTTGTTTTGAGGTCTCGGGAAATAATCTTTGACAAAATTTAAATAATCTAAAATTAGTATCATTTAGTGATTATTATAAGCTCAAAATTTAAATCTTTTTGTTCGTGCAGGATGATGTGATTTGTTGGCAATTTATCAGGTCCATGACCTAAGACTGTATAACATTAAAAAGGGCTAAAACCATTTTCAGAGCACTTATAAATAAAACAAGGTTATTTCAATAAAAAAATGTAATAAAGTATTTATTCTTAGACGTGGTAAATCGCGAGAGTATTACTAAATGTCTAAAAGTGATAATACCGATAAGTGGAAGGCTAACACGATAATAAATGGTGAAATGAAAGTTAAAGCGTGTTTGTAATACGTAAGAATATTTTCTTCTGGACAGTAGTACAAAACAGTTTTTATTTTTTAAAATGAGTGGTTGTATATAATTTTTTTTATTATTATTAATGTGTAGTTGCTGAGTTACATGCTCGTCAAATTTTTATTTTAGCTTTTCTTCATCTAAATTACGTTTAATGTGAAAACGTTTCAGGCACTTGTATTGATAGAATAAGTGATGCCAGTGGAAAAGTACGAGTCACCTTGAATCCTGACATGCAAGTGAATTTAGAAGAGTCGTGAGGGTTGTAGTTGGAGAGGTTCGTAAGAGAAAACAGTAGCTTTTTGCATTGAATTTCCTTTTGTAATCTTATTTTGGTTGCGGTCTCAATTTATTCGAATGTGATACGGTTTATGGGGTTTTTAGAAGGAGATTTAACGACCCAAAGTGGATTTATTTCGTTTGTTTCTATCATTATTTTATTTTATGTGTTAATTGTACTTTTAATGGACGTCTGAGGGTTTTTTTTGTTTTGATTGTAAATCCTTACATCTGTATTCCACTTTCTCCTATCAGATCCAAACAAGAGTGGTAATGGTTAGTTTTTCCCAGTATAATTTAGGTTAATTATAGAAATTAAATGAATAATTTGCAGGTGGTTGCAATGAATTGCATTTATATGGATGTGGCCTTGATGAACATTAGATTAGGTAATTAAAAATGTAGAAGAATGGAATTCGCCAACTTTAAGACTATAATTGAGAAAATAATAAATTCGAAAGAAAAACTCGAGCGGAATAATGCATTATTAAAATACATTGGGATTGTGCAACGAATGGGAAAAATAGAAAGGACCGTTAAGTAAATATAAGGGATGCTAAATGGCTATGATGTCATGTCTGAACGTCCGTGAAGAATGAGAAACTCACATATCCTGGTCAAAAGGACATTCTTTCAATTTGAGGTCCTGGTCTGATGCCTTGCGCATTCACTGTTCATTTTTTTAAATAAATTTTTGCCCTCTGGTTAGAATTTTATTTTTTGTCCTAGCCTCGTTTTCATGCAGCTCAAGTGCAGGGTGACCTCAGGAGAACTAGTCTGCTGAGCTGAGAGTGCAACAAACAACATTGGGATATTTTTATACTCCTGCTTTGTGTTTCGGCTCGACACCTGCGTTTACTGCCTTGCAGTTTGAAGATGATGGTGTTCTTGTGTTGTGGTTATTGACACTGCGCATTGGTGAAAGTGGATATGGTGTTAAATATGACTCAACTCGGGCGAAAAATATCGAGATTTGAAAAGTGACGATTTGTTTTGCAACAGTTAGGGCTGAACCCTAGATAGATTTTTATTTTTAAAATGGTAAATTACACCAGCAAAAGAACTGCGTGGTAGGATTTAAAACAATTGTGCTAATCTTATGACTTAGTAATTTTGAAAAAATAAAAATGACTACAGTTGGAATAACTATAGTCACTCCAGAACCAGCTGTGATGACTGAAACAACAGCTACTGCAGTTACACCAATTACTCATCACTTGGTACTAACTTCAGCAAAGCCTAAGAATGGCGTTAGTAAATTATGGAATAGATTTAGGTATGACTTTTTTGTTTATTTATTTTTATTGTTTAGCGAATTTCATAGAATAATTGCATATAATCTGTACAAATGCAGATATATTTACTAAATTGGCTGAAAAAGACTTAAAAAAAGGTTTTTTTAAAACTGTATGATTAAATTTGAAAATTTTCAATATATATTTAATCGTATATTGACTCCAGCAACTGTATGTATTAATGACACTATATTAATTAACCGCATTCGTCTCAAAGATGGATGAGTAAAACTATTTATTTGCAATAGTAAAGAATTTGTAAGTAGTTTTAATTATTTCGTGCATTGCCCTCGTGAAAAATAGAAACATTTGGGGGAGTAATGTACAAATCGTGTCATAATTAAATAAATATATAAGTTTACTTTACCTAAAGGAAACTACTATATAATGGGAGGAAACGTGTTGTTAATTCAGTACAACCATTAATAAATTTATTCTTTGCAGAACTACATTAACATACTTTTCTTAGATAGTATTGTCTGAGAAAGATTGGCATTTGTTTGGAATTTATTCATTTTAGCATTGTGTTGTAGTGTTTCTATTCAAAATAGCTTTTTATCATGTTAATTTGCCAGTTTTGTTTAGCTGGATAATATATTTTAGTCAATAAGTAGTTTCTGGCAGATTGGATTATCTGGTTTGGTTACTAATGTTCTTACAAGTTCTTTCTATGGTACTATTATGGATTTGATGGGATTTTTTGCTGGAATTTCAATGAATTAAATGAAAAAATAAAAGTGCTCTAGAATTGACTTCTTTTTATAAAGTTTTTTTTTTTTTTTTTTTGATTATTAATTTTTTTAGAACCTGTTATTTATTTGGTCAGATAATTGTAAACTGATGAAATACGACCTAGTTTTTTTATAACTTTTTTGTGTTAGTTTAGTTTTTACATGCGTGTATATTCGGGATAGCCTTGTTTTCAATGTTGGTATTTAGGACAAATTACAGTACCATTCTGTCTCTCTTGTAGTTTCTGGTTGTGTTGTTTATGCTTTTCGTTTGTTTGTTTGTTCGATTGTAGGAAGCGAAACATCAGACCTGATTTTAATATCAGAAAATAATCGATTCGGTTCACGTTTTTAAAACACCTTTAAAGAGATAGAAAGTTTCAATTTCACGAAATATAGAACACAGGGACAAATGCCAATTTCATGGCCCAAATATCAATCTATTGCTGTCATTTGCCAGACAATCCAAACACTTGTAGTCTTTATTAACTTTCTCAGGAAAATTTTTTAATGAAGGGGAAAACACTATATTTTCAATTTTTTACATTTTCCACAAAAAATAATCATAAAAAAACAAAAAAATGCGTATCTAATTTACTTCCTGTTGTCTATTGAGCCGCCCTGTGTCAATTTTTATCACTTTATTTTCATTCCCTTCCCTTGTATTGTGAGTCGATAAATCAAGGTTTGTTGTTCAAGGTTCAGATCAGGAAACCACTGTGTGTGGGAGAAAATATTTCAGTACAAGTCTAATAATTACGATCTCATTTTTTTTTCTAAGTTTAATGTTCATTTTAAACTTTTTAAAGTTTTGTTATTGGTGTTGCAGTGTTGCTAATGAGATATAAGTTTGAGCTTCAACCATAGCGGTATTATCAGTTGAAAATTTTCCAGGTCAGGGTTCTTTATAGTTGATTAGATGTCTGTGCTTAACCCTAGATAAGTTTGAAAATGTTATAAAATTTGAAGCGCAGTTTGAAGAGCATTGTTATCCCACATGCTCCCAAAGTTTGCATTATGAAGGAATATCTAGCGAGACTGCTGTAAGTTGCAATTGAAATTGTTTTATTAAATGTTAATAGCTTTTACTTTAAGAAAAAATGTTTGAGCTAGGAACTTTTGAATGCATTTCCGGACGCTTGTTGCGCAAAAGTTTCCGAAATGTAGGGAATTGTTATTAAAAATATAAATCATTAATTATTTAACTTACACCATTGCAAGCGAGTTTTATAATATTGTTGCTGCTACTTATTTATGTATTCATTTATGCAGAATTAAGTTATTTAATTTTTTTTTCTTTTTTTATAGGCGGAAGAAAACTGGACAAGTGTCAAGTGGTAGCAAAGGGAATAAATCATATGTCATCCCTACAGGGTTAGTTATTTTTCGGTTAGGAATTACTATGCAATTTTAAATTTATTTTTAATTAACATTGTTTGAAGTCTGGTTTCGTAGTCGTTGTTGTTGTTATTTTATTATTTTTTTTTAATTAAGAAATCTCTTTTGTTTTTAATCAAATTTTTAAGTTTTAGTAACGCAGCATTACGATGCATTGTGGGAACTAAAGTAAAGTAGAGAAAGCAATAACAAGCAACCGCCGAAACACTGTAGTAGCAGACTCTTATTCTGCTGTGCTAACCAATAAAATTTAATTATGGTGTCTTTTGTTATTCTTTGTACAAACTAACAAAAGATACTATTGTAATTTTACTAGTAATAGCAAGAGTAATAGTCTAACACGTATGGTATATCTGCTATTTTTACTTTTGATGTTTTTAGAGAGAGATGAAGACCAAACAGCAAACAAGGGCCGTTGAGTGTACAGCGTGCGGAACTTGTTGTTGCTTTTTGTTTATTCTGTTGCTACGAAACACTAAATGAGTAAAACGACAATTGTTTTTGTTTATTACATCTGCGTATGTTTTTACGATTATCATGTGTGACATTATGTGATTTTCTAACCGTGAGCCACTTTTGAGAATATTGCTGTAATGGAAATGGGTTGAAAGCGACGTTTCGGTTAAAATGAAGTTACTTGTCGTAAAAATCTCACAACGGCCCATTGCGAGTAAAGCTTTAATCAAGTTTGCATTAGTGTAACACCGTGTTTGACAGCAGGTTCAAACTTGAATTGCTCGCATTTTATTGCTGGTTTTATGTCCGCTGGAATCAACAATTAAGAACGGAAATTTGTAAATTATTAAATGTAGGAATTTATTTACGAGTCAAATTAGAATGACGAGTCGGAGCCATTTCCTTCGTTTATTTTATTCTATTTTATTTTTAATTTTAGGAGCAAAATAAAATCGGTTGATAGTCATGGATACAGCAATTCTGCCTTTGATTGGAATACGATGAATAAACAAACGGGTGAAGATTTAATCCAGTTATCATCGGAGCAGAAGCTGCATGCTAAGCTGATTTTAAAATCGGCTACAGGTAAACAAGCGTCACATTACGGTAATTTTTGGACTGCTTTGGAAGTTTTGCAACGACACATTAGTTTGTGAACAACAAATTTTTTATCGTGAAAATTAGATTAAAGTTGAGCACACTTGGCTCCTACTGCCAAATGTGACTTCATCTCAGATGAGTTGTTGTCATTATCAAGGTTGTTGATTAGATTAGATATTTATACAAAAATTTAAGGATTGTGTAATTGGCATCCATTTTTTTAAACTTTGCATAGATTAAATTAAATTTGTTGTTGTTGTCACTATTATTATTTTCAAAAAATAAAAGTAAAAATGAAAATAATAATAATAATAATAATATAATGGAGATAGGAAGTTGTCATGACTAAAGTGCAGTTTCTTTTATGTTGGTAGTAAATTTTTAATAGTGGAGCTTATTTTTACTTCTGTAGTGGTGGAGATCCCGAGACTTTACGTTTACTGACCCTAGAAAATGGCTTTTGAAAGAATGGATGGAAAGAAATATCTTCATTTTTATGTGGTTGGGTTTCATTGTTGTGTTAAAAGTTTTATAACTCGTCAACATCGTTAAACAAGTTGACACCTGGTTTCAGATGTAATGAAACCCAAACTTAAGTGTGATTTTGGGTTCACGATTTTGTCAGTTTGTCCTAAATGTGCATCTAAAGTTTAATATCGATTCAAAGCGCAGAGTAAGCTTTTGGTTTCCGATACAAAATTTAAATTAATTTATTATTTTTTGAGTTTAGATAGGATTTTTTTCTTTTTTTGTGCAATGATTTTTTTTTTCTTTTAACTTTGGGTTTTGTATGAAATTGATAGCAATAATACATGAAACGTATTTACTTCTAGAAAAAAAATTCTGTTATTTTTGCTTGGTTTCTATTTACGATTATAGGGGAGTTTATCGAAATGTATTGATCTCATATTGTAATCAAGAAAGGCATTTCGGTAAAGAAAAATAGAAGAGCAAGAGAAAAAAATCAATATCTAAGATACTATGACTTTTTAGCGAGAATGGGTAGAATTTATTCTAATCCAGAATTTGCAATGGAAATTTTTATTGCATCGAAGTTCAAAACTCCCACTTTAAAATTTCCTCAAGAACTATTTCGATTATGGCAGATACGAATACAAGTTGACAATATTAAGTCTCATTTCTAATGCAGAATCGTTAGGTACTTGAGTTTTCATATCTTTTTTTCGGAGGAGGGAACAGAAAATCCCTTCTTTTTTTTTTTCTTTTTTTTATACGAGTGGAATTCGCACACGAGAGATTTTCAAACAAGTGTGTGAATGGAGGAAAAAAGTCAGCAATTTCAGATATGCAGCCCTTTAGCTTTGCTGCCGAACATTGCGTAAAAACAGTTTTATCCCCAGTGCGGAAATAAAATGATGTGTAATTTTAAGTTTTGATTAAACAAATGAATTTAATTATGGATTGCGCAAAGAAAAAGTTAGAAAATTGTACCACAATGACGGGATATCACGTAACAGAAAGATGAAACCAATAATTGAGCAATTTCATTAATAAACATCATTTTTTAAATTAAAAAAAAAGGTTGATGAATAATTGACTGCAGTGGTTTAGCTCGTACAGTTTGCTGGGCTTTTTGTTTTTAGTTGTTTTTCTTTCACTGTGCAATGTTTGTGCAGGTGCAAACGTGTTATCGATTTTTCCCGACCATTTTTTTCCACCCTGCAAATCAATAAAGTGGAAACTTATAAGGTGATGAGAGAAAAAGTGATCAATCCTTGAGTTTTATTTAACTGGAATTAATATTTAGTGAAGTTTGTTTATCAGTTTTGCAACATGCCATTAGGGAATGTTATCGCGGAGGAAATTAGAAATTTGTGATGGGAGTGATCACCTTAATTATTATAGTCATGAAATATTGAATTTTCTCCTCCCAATCTCCAAAAATAATGAAAATATTTCTACATTTGAACAGTTATTGTTCCGAGAACAATTGTTTCGACCATGAAAAGATAATGAATGCTGACCTTAGAGCCACACAACAAATATTTTTGTTAGTGTTGTGCAAATGATTTAATTCTTATTATTTCAAGATTAATCGATCATCTACACCCAAGTTTTATTATTGGTTGGAATGTGTTGATACCACTTTAAAAACAAACGCCCATAAAGGAAGGGAAAAAAAGGAGTTAAAATGGTACATCATTTTGTTAATGGACGGAAGTGTCGTCAAACTTTTGTTTTCCAAAGCTCTGTTTTCTCTCCATATGTGAGAACAAGTCATAATAGAAATATTAATTTTGATAGTTTGTCAGTGAGAGGCTGATGGGAAACAGTTGTTTTAATATATTAACCATATGTGACAGTTGGTTTCTCTTGTGGTTTCTGCGTGGTGCCCTGCATCGCTCTACATTTTCCTCAACTAAATGGTTGACTAGACTTAACATATTCACTGCGGTCATACGATAGTTGGTAAGTGAAATGTTTTTAATTTTTAATTAGATGTTTTACATTTTGTTTTATTTATATTTTTTTTAATTAAAAAGTAAAAATGTAATCATAAACAACTTTTTCTCACCGAGCGACTTTAATATCTTACATTTAATTAATTCAACTTGCGAAATATTATGATTAAGTGCAATTTGGAGACCATGTGGCTAATAAAAGCGCTTTAATGTTGCCGTAATAATAAGTTTAACATTTGGTGCGTAGCATTAACGCGCAGAATGCTGCACCAAATTCGTCTCGCATAAAGATATGTTTGTTTGATCGTTTATTTACCCGTTAAACTCATTGGCATAACACCCCATTGCGTCCCATTGCACTTGCGAGCAATAACAGGAATTGAAACGCCACTTATTGGGAAATCAGAGTAGGGATGTCTAAGCTTGTTGCGACCTTGTTATGAACAAACAAGTCGAACATTCTCTCACAATTACACGAATAAGTAGCTAGTGTCGTAAGCCTGAATTATAGTGGTTTGAAGAATAGACTGAAAATTGGCTGCGAGCCAATCAAATGAGCGCACTGTGCATTTTGCTGACTGGTGCAGCTGACATTGAAGTGTTCGGGAATCCATTCTGCAGTCATGGCCATCAACCTTTTGATGGCCTTCAGGGATAAGCAGAAGAGTGGTTTATTAAAGCTTTCTCAGGCTTGAAGATGAGATTCCCACTTATTGCAAGCTGACACTTTTTCATACATGTATAAAACCGGGATTTTTATATTTTTTTAGTTTTTTGAATAATTAAATTTGGTTTGGCATTTCTTCTAGAAAGCGGAGAGAATGCTCGTTGTCAATAATAGGAAATTGGATTGGTGAAACTGAAACGGGTTTAAAATGTTTTGGTTTTTTTTCCTCTTTAGGAGAAATTTTGTTGAGTTTGCCAGATTTTGTAATACAATCTAGCTGAGTCAAATGTCAGTTTTGAATGATGTTTCGTTCGCTGATAGGCGAACTTCGTCAGAAACTATTCTCTTACATTACAATTGAAAAGTTGAATTGAATACGGTCATGAATTTTAAACAGGTATATTTCTTCTGAATATTTTTTTTTATGGTAAACTTAAAGGTGAATTCTGATGAATATAAATTTCGACTTTTCTTTTTACCAATAGCGTCGGCAGTGATGCGCAACAGTTTTTGTTCATAAATCTTTTTCTCTGGAATGTTATTAACTATAATCTTTAATGATAACGAGTAATTTACTTTTTTTTTTGTTAAATATTTTTATTTTTTTTATTTTCTTTACAGAACCATGCAAGCATAACGATGATGAGAAGAGAGACAGGAAGCATGTGACTCGAACCATGACACAGCCGAGTGGAACTATCACATACACGGTAGGTCTGATGAAAGTAAGCAATCTTAAGTTGAAATTGAAAATAGGTTTTGGGAATTCAAAAAGAAAATATATGTTAATTGAAAACCCTCGCGAGAGTTTCAGCTTTATTTTGCTACTGATCCTTCTTTACATAGCGTCAGCACATATTGTAAATCAACAATAATTTATGATCTCCGTGGTCTACCGTACTTATTTCGTAAAAATAATTTGATACGGAAGTACTGAAGTCACTAATGCAATACAGCAAAAAGTCGTGATAATTTGTAGGTAAATTGGTACATTTTTTCGTGTCGATAAATCGAATATTCTGCGTGGAAATCTTGAATTTGAGCTTGCAGAATATTCGCACGGCTTCAAAACAAGTACAACGGCGCGTTTTTCTTTAAAAGATTAACGCTATAAAGGTTTATTGCTCGCTATTTATTTTTATGTGGGAAATAAAGATTAAAAGAGTTGGATATCTCGAAATTTTATGTGCAGTTTGCGAAAAATTATAGGAAGACATCAGAAATTATTATACTTTGATCCATTTATAATTAAAAATTATTTTCCGTTGTTTCGATCCAATCCGTTAGTAATTGAAAATTATTGCACGAGGATGTATTAGATATACACCTTGTGTTAATTGCTTTGCATAAAAATGAGGTCAGTGAGTCGGAAAAATAGATATTTCCTGGTTGATAAGCATCGCAGATTCGCAGTTGAGTGAATGAAGGGTTATTGTGATAAACAAAAAAAAAAAAGTCAATATCACTAATATCTATTTGATAAATCACTGGATTGGAAATTGGAATATTATTTTATCTTGGGTAAATAGGCCAAGTTTGCTTCAATTTAGGGCGCTCTGGCAAAGGGGGGGAAATCAACAAACGTACATCTGGAAACACCTGTGGCCATATAAATTTGAAGGAAGCCGAATGCATATCACATTTTGTCTTGTAGAAATGGATATTTCCTAGAAATTTTTTTTCTTTCTTTTTTTTAATTTTTTTTATTTGGCGATAGTAAATGAACCGAGTGGGACGTGGGAGGAAAATCTTTTGCGCAGTTGTCATTAGCAACAAAACGGGATGTGAATTTGGAAGGAGTAGGCGTAATTTGACTCGGAGCTCTGTGTTTCGCAATTTGCAGCAGTTACTTGCCGTGTCTGGGGTTCGGAATAAACCTTTATGTTCGAGTTCTAATTAAATTACTGAATGACGTGTCTGCACACTTTTTGTTTTCACAATCGCAGAAATTTTAATTTCAGCCCAATGTGTCGGTCATCTAATGATAGCGAGCTTTGAAAGTGCAGACAAAATTAGATTTTAATAAAAGAAAAATTAAGGGAAATTGTTACTATTGCACCTCGATAATTAGGTTTAAAAATAGATAAATATTTCCTGTGGATCGATACACCGTGTACAGAGCGCTGCTGATCCAATTTCAAGTTTCAGATAATTAGCTCTTGGTATTTATTGTATTTTTTTTTTGTTTTTTTTTTCTTTGTTTGTTTTTTGTTGTCTAGACGGGATATTTTTGGTTTGGAAATTGTATTGGAGGAGCCAAGAATCTTAAACTATTTCAAAACAAACGAGATTTGAGGTTTTCAATTTCTTTTCGTTTTAGTCATTGTCTTCTGGTAGATGAGACTTTGGATAAGATCTGAAGTCAGTTTCGACTGGTTTCGAATTGAAGCTGATATTTCGTCCAGGGGTCGTGACCCTTATTGAAATTTACCGCTGATTAACTTAATCTTTTGAATTAGTTGGTTCCTTATTAGCACATTAACCCTGAAACAAATTCGGCTCATTGTCCTATATGATTTTTATTTATTTGGTTTTTTTGACATTAATTTAATGAAGTATTCCATTGAAACTTAGAAGCATCTAATTGCTTAGTGCATAATAACTTCTTTTGCTAATGAGCGTGTGGTCATTTTAGGGCAGAATTCAATTAGGATAAGAGTTCTCTCGTGATCTTGAGAGGTTGAGCGCAACTGGCCGTGTGATTATCTCATCCAATTTTTCAAATGCAGAAGTTGATTACTGCAGCAGATTGGGATTAAAAGTTGATTTTTACGTTACAATCGTTCCACAGTTGTGCGTAAAAATTGCCGCCGAGGAAACTAATTTGATCAAATTAAAACTAATGCATTGAAACTATAATGAGGCAAAATAACGCGATAACGCTTATACGAGTTTATTTTTGCATGTCAAAGAAGAATTAATTTGAGTAATCGGCATTCAACATCTTGACACGTGTTTGGAAATATTATTCCATATTTTTAAGCAAAATGTCGCGATAAGAAACTTTTTCGTGATTAAATTGTCAGAAATAATTAATTAAATGAAAAATCTTTTGTTACGAGGGATGGAGTAATAGTAGATAATAATAAAGTATTGGAAAAGCGTTCTGTCATTAGATAGGTGAAATGACATTTTCTATTATTTTCCACGTCTGTTTGCGCTTCTGGTTCGAATGCGGTTGAATGCTTGCATTTCTGTATAAATCGCCAGTTGGTGAATGACCTGGCTCGAACGATTACACGACATTTAACCAATAACAGTAGCAGCACGAAGTTTGAAATCATGGTTATTTGCATTTCAGATTTGTGGTATAAAGTTTGGAACATGGTTTATTATTTTTATTTTTATTTTTATATCTAAGGTTAAATCTTCGGATACATTAACTGGAATTGCTGCGAGATATGATACAACGCCGTCAGAACTGGTTAAATTAAATCGACTGGCGAGTCGTTTTATATTTCCAGACCAAGTAAATTTTTTATAATAACAGTACTTTTCCTAGGAATTAATTTGAATACAAAATTTGATGTTTTTCTTTCAGATCTTGTTTGTGCCAGCTAAGAATTTGGATTCCGAGGAACAGTCATCTGATGTTGATGTTGGTAGCTGTGGGGATGTTGGAGGTGATATTCAGGTTAGTTACATTCGAAAACAAAATATAAAAATGCAAATTTCAGCTAATTTGGTAAATAAACTATTCAAATTGAACGAGTCATTCTAATTTGATAGTAAATAATGAGTTTTATTGATTTAAAACGTTGAAGTCGTTTGATTTTTTTTTTGTATTTAATCAGTTGTGAAATACATTAGCTCAAGTTGTTGACCATTGTTACATAAGTCGGATAAATTGGATGGTCTGGTGGGAAAATCGTCTTGGAAACGGAAACGGGGGGAAAAAAAAGAGGAAAAATCGGTGGGGTTTATCAAAGGAAGCAGAAGTCGAATCGAGAGAATTTGTATAGTTTTGTGCGCGAGTGAACTTCAATGGGGAATGCGACAATCGAGTGAATTGTGATTCTCTCTATTTCCGGAAAACATTTTCAAATTTACTCGCGAGTTTAGTGAAGGTGTTTAGAGAAAATTTTCATATTTGTTTGACATCGTCGAGTTACATGCGCTTGCGTGATTTCATTTCATCTCATTATTGGATTTTATTATTTATCAATTAATATTTCACATCATAAAGCTAAAAGCTGCAATAAAATTTGTTTTATGAACTTAAAAGTTTGATCTATTCCGTTCCATTAGGATTTTCCTAATGCATTTGATGCAGTTGCTTGAACGCATTATTAATAAAATAAAAACAGCAACGGTAATACGGGATGTGAAATTCGAATAACCTTGAAATAGATTAAAGACATGCCATAAAATGAAATGGGTCCGGTAAAATTACTAGCTGTCGGCCATTGTATTCTTCGTTAAACCAGTCTTTCTCATGGACATACGATGGTTGAACGTTTTGTAAACACAGAATATACGCAGCAAGCAGTTCTTTATTGAAAAATGAACATATTTTAAGCTTCTTAGCACCGTGTTACACTTTTATGATTTTAAACATGATCGCGACTGTGCAAAATGAGTTTTGTGCGATTTATTTTATTCATTTTATGGTTACAATCTTTTAATGGTGATTTTTTTTTTAGGAACAGCAAAATACTTCACACAAGAGTCCTAAACCTGGACACGTAGAGAGGGTTCAGTCACCACCACTTTCACCGAGAACTCATATTTTGACCGAAGATGAAGAAAAAAATTTAGATAGAGATTGCATCGAAAGATTTCTTAAAATAAATGTCCGGCATATCACCGATGGACAGGTAAATAAAAAAAAATATTCCGATTACACTTAATTACTAATTGGAATCTTGAAAATCAAATTGTTTTTAGGGAGTTGTTAGTGGAGTTCTCTTGGTCACACCCAACGCCGTGATGTTTGACCCTAATGTGTCTGATCAGCTGGTGATAGAACACGGTGCTGAAAAATATGGCGTTATTGCCCCTATGGATTATGTCGTCAATGCGGCTATGTACAACGACATCGCTACGATGTACGTGAGTCACGCATCCAGCGACAGGTAAATAATTGAATTCGTTGAATATGTTACGTTCTGATTTGATTTTTTTTTTTTCTTCCACTAAGCATGCAGATTCACTCTCCCCCACAAGTTTATCACGCGAGAGAATGCCGCTTATCATGGCCGATGAATAATTTGGATACCTTGGCATCAACTCGCGAGAGGCGCACCGATTCGATACAAGCGATTAATGGAAGCATGTCGGATGTAGGAGTCACACCCGAGGAAGACACTTCGAGGGAAAACCAGTCGATAAAACAAATGCACCACATGTCTACATCTGATTCGACGAGCAATTTAGATTCGGAGGTATTTGTGGACGAAGAGGCGCGAAATCTGGAAGTGTCAACAACTACCGAAACAAATTCTCAACCCGAACCCGACGCGAGCAATGCAAAAATCGAAGAAACTGAAACCGTCGAGTCGGTTTTTGCTTCTGAATCCAATCAGGAAATTCCGGAGAAAGACGAAGTGCCTGCATCTAACGAAGAGGCAACTAACGTTTCAGATGGCGGTGCAAAAGAGGAGGAAAATGAACTGCCATCAAATAGTGATCCCTTGCAGCAACAGCAATCAGTGACAGCAGCTGCAACCACTCCATCGGAACAGGTAAAGTGGATTGCATAATTTAGTGAATTGTTTTGGTCGTAATTGATTTTTTTTTTCTTCCAAGGTACTGACAGAATCTCTCCGACGGAAAAACTCTAATATATTTGAAAACAAAATGAAAGCGTTGAAGCAGCTGTCATATCCCCTCACCTGGATGGAATCGATTGGTGGTAGCGAGAAAGATAAAGAAAATTCCCCGCCACTTACCGCATTGTCGGAAGGCGTGGGAACGGACAACTCGACGACGCAACCGGCACAGTCTACATTGTCGAAAATCTTCTCTTCAGCATCACCCAAGACTCTTGTCGACTTTTCTAGCGGCTTTTTCACGAAAACAGCTGATGAAAGCGGAAGTCAGGAAGAAATTAGTTGCCCGCAAAAAAAGGGCAATGCTCGCCCAGCAAGTTTGCACGAAACCACCGTGACAGGAAATTCGGTTTTTTACGACGAAAACGGACAGAAAAGTGGGAAACCACTCATCGCGTCGAACGAAAGGCGGCCGCATTCGATGGGCGAAAGTCGTGAGAGGAAAGTCGGATTTAAGAGTGTCGTTTCAGTTGATGATATGCCGGATTTGTTTGCTTCGATTGATCGTGAGTGCATAAATTGAAATACATATATTTCTTTGTTTCTCATTTAATTAAACGGTGTGAAAGATGATTAGAGATCAATACACGTGATCGCTATTTAAATGAAATTAATTGAACGTTCAATTACTAATGATTACTTGTTTCTCTTGTATCTAAACAGTTCTACGAAACTACAGCCTATATGGTTAGTAAGAAAAATAATCCACCATTTTTAAAGTTTAAGCTGCTATTTGCTTGTTATATGCTCACTGTACGAATGATAATTAGTTTTTGGTGACGATTGACACTTTAGCATGTGCCTGCTGCGCTTGAGTTGTTTTTGTTTGGTTTGACAAAAAAAAAAAAAAAAATTAAGGTGTATGAATGATGCGGTTTGCCCTTGCAGGAAATTGTGCGCATCTTGCAAACAATATTTTACATTTGAAATCCTTTCACTTATCTCTTTTCAGTTTCTTCTTTAACCTTCACGAATGAATGCTTTTTTTGAAGTTTACTTGGCGTACTTTTTACTGCGTATCGCGGGTGTGCTAATAAGAAGTGTCGAGTGAATTTCAAAAGGCTGGAAACTATTGCATTTTTAGAACGTTTATTTTTATTTGTGTATTTTTATTTTTTTATATTATTATTATTTTTTTTGAACGTATACAAATTTATTTTTATTTTTTTATCTTTTTGTTGTGTAGAACTAATTCCACGTCCTGCAAAAGCTTGCGACGATCCGCCTCTTTACCTTTGTCTGCGGATGGGGAAGCCATTGAACAAACCCGTTCATAAGTCAACTCCCATCATGGCATATGGGAAGAAGCGAATGAAACGCGAGTATTGGTTCAGCATTCCCAGAGACAGGTAAAAAAAAAAATGCAGTTTTTAATGATGAAAATAAAATCAAAGTAAAAAAAAATTGAAATTTTTTTATGGGGTTTTTTACAGGGTGGATGATTTATATAGCTTTTTTAATCATTGGGCACCAAATGTATACGGTGATTTAGACGAAGAATCAATTCGTAAATTCGGTTACGAACTGATCACAAACGAAGAGGAGTTTAGTGATGATGAGCATAAGCTAAGGAGAGATTCGGATGACACACCTCATAGTGTTGAGGAAGATACTTATAATCATCGATCGGATTGGGAGGTATATAAATTAACTTTAATAGTGTAATTTTTCTTTATAACACGTCAAATTGAAATAACAGGAGTAACGGTATTAAAATTAAATTTTTTTTTTTTTGGCTTTTTTTTTTCTTTCGATTTATTTAAATTAATGCACGTTGTTATGGTAATTATTTTAACACTAAAAAAAATATTTATCAATGGGGATTTCTACCGACTCGTTAGATACCGTTGAGGTAAAAAAAAAATTAAAAATTCTTGAGTTACGTAAATTAACCAATTAAAATTAAGCTTACTTACGCAATAAAAAAAAGTCTGGTTGCATTGTTCACTGAGGTAGGATTTTATTTCCTTTAAAACTCCCTTTACATAAAGATTCATTTATTGAAATGTGGTGTTATTTTGCATGATATTATACCGGTACTAATGTTCTGGTGACTGGCTCTACTATTTCGTTTTTATTTTTTTTATTTTATTTTTATTTTATTTTATTTTATTTTTATTTTTTTTTGTTTTTGCGTTTGTTTCACTCTTAATATTTCTTTCAAATCTCTGCACATCAGATCATGAGAGCTCCTCACTTGAAGTTTTTTAGCCGACTCCGAAGTCAAGTTCGCGCCTGCACTGTTGATACAGAGGTGGGCTATTTCTGAGATGGTATTTTTGTAGCCGTGAGTCAGTGAAACGGTAGAAATAGTTTGGTAGTGTAGAAATTCGATGTTATCGTCATTATTTTTCCAATTTAATTTGCTCGAGAATGGAGATGCATGCAATTTAATGTACACATTTATAACCTATAAAAAGGAAACATGAATCGGTGGAATTTCATTAATTATAAATTTAATTTTGAGACTGACTTAAGTGCGGTAATATGATAATTGAAATTGAATTATGTCATTAGAAATCATTCGATTTTCAAAAACTCGTGTAATTTATTTATCACGGCAATATTTTTATTGTAAAAACAAAAGAAATAAAATTTTCTTTTTACACTTTTCCTTCTATAGATCAGACATGACTAATTCTTTTGTTAATTCATTTTTCCTGATGTAATTGAAATGATGGATTCGATGATAAATGTGCTTTGCGTTATAAAAATACATACTCATATCTGTTGTCTGTATATAGGTTGTATCGGCGAGTGATTTGAAGAAACAAATGAGTTTAGAAGCTGAGCCAGAATTACCGGAATTGTATGGAGATAGTGAGCTATTAACTGAAGAAGTTAGGAAGACTGTAAGTCGTGTTTACGTAATTTTTGTTTATATAATTTTAAATTTTATTTTGTTACAGTTGGTACAACATTTGCCAGCTAGAGCGGTCGGATATGGATGGACGCTAATTTTCAGTACAGAAAGCGATGGCTGCAGTCTGAAAAATTTGTATCGGAAGATGACCAATTTTGAAACGCCTGTGTTACTGATTATCAAGGATAAAGAAAATAATGTTAGTCACATGTGTATATATATATATACATATATTTGTTTATTTTTTTTTTTTTTTAAATTTTTATTTATGATAATTTGATGTAATTTTCTGTTTAATCCGAAGGTGTTCGGTGCTATGACATCCTGCACACTGAAACCCAGCGATCATTTCTATGGAACTGGCGAATCTTTTCTATTTAGCTTTCATCCTGAATTTGAAGTAAATTTTTAATATGTTTTTTTTTAAATTTTTAATTTTTAAAAAAAATTTTATTTAATTTTAATTAGATATTTAGATGGACTGGAGAGAACGAATATTTTATCAAAGGCAATCCTGAAAGCCTTGCCATTGGTTCTGGAGAGTACGTTGACTTTGAAACATTGTTTATTGCGTTTCAAATTAATTAATGTTGTCAATTTTTAGTGGAGAATTTGGATTGTGGTTGGATGGAAATTTGGATCGAGGCCGCACTCATCCTTGCAAAACATACGCGAATACAACGCTGAGTAGTCAATCTGATTTCTTTGTTAAGAGCTTAGAAACGTGGGGTTTCGTTCAAGTAGACATTGGCAGACCATTGTAAAGCTAAGACCAATATGGAAAACAAACAATTTCCTACAATAGAAAAAAAAAATGCTGCAGACGACTCGGGTATGCTTGGAAGAATTCCCGGGGCTCCGGACTTAGGAAAAGTCGGGATGTAAATTACTTTTGAGTTACTACGTTTATTTTTTTTTTTTTTTTATTATTTTTTTAATTTCTGCTCAAAAAAATAATTTTTTATTTTTTTTATGTGATATTAATAATAACAAAATGTGTATATTTGTGTGTACGTTTAATTTTTTTGATAGTTTGATTACTGTAAGTGAATGTTGATGACGTATCCAATGCGTACTGTTCAGTTGATAAGTTAGTTTAGATAATAGCTAGGGTTTTAAAGTATTTTTTTTTTTTGTGATTTGAATTTAAATTATTTCTAAATTGTAAAAAGAAATATATTTTTAAAAGTTCCAAACTGCGGAGTGAATTTTGCGAAAAGTTACTTGCAAAGTTGTTGGTGTACCGTTGGCGCGTAACATTGTATAAGTTGTACAAAGTTTTAATATCGAATAATCGAATTGTTGTAAATATCCGTGACAGGTTAATATTGTAATATACATTCCTTTTGCTAGTAGAGTTGATGTCATGTAAATGTAATTCAATATTTTCACAATTTAACAAGTTTAGGTTGAAACAATGAGCTCATTGGTTGAAACATACTTTTCACACTGACTTAAAACATAAATATATATACAACATATATACATACATATATGTGTACATATATTTACTGCCATTACTATTCTAATAATAGATTGATTGATTGAAAAACTATTTTATGTGTAATAACGACCTAGCTAAGGACAATCTCGTCAGCAAAACTGAAATTGCTCCATTTAAAAAACTATTCTAGTGCCATTATAACTTGTGATATTGTTAGTCCTCGTATTGCATAATTTAATCCCAAATATTAAACGTTCAATTAACCGTAGGTATTATAAGAATTTACCTTTATTGGCTAAGAATAGGAGAAAAAAAATTGCAGTATTTTAAGTTGTGAAATTTCGGCAGCTTTAAATTTTCATTTAAAATTCAATTATAATTAGTAAGAAATTTAACTTTAAACATATATCAATATTTTTGGCCCCGTGTGGCGGTTGAAGAAGATTATTAACAAAATTCAGTAAAGCATACACTAATGATTACGTAGGAATAAAAAAAATTAGGCCTATGATACGTCTCCCAATGCATCAGTATGTTGTGTATGTGTAATACACAAGTAATGCCTTGTCTCGTAGTCGTTATTATGAAACTAATGTTGAAAAATATCCAGTATTTTAGGAAATAAATTGTGGTGTGGTATATTTCACTAAATGGTTTGATTTTTTTTTTTTTTTAATTTTGATTTAGCGCAAACTTAACACTGAAATTGAATATTGGCTGGGCGCTTTTTTTATATTACTGATAGCAAAACAGATCAGATAATAACAGGTCAACCATATAACTGATTTTTAAGTTGATTTTTAATAATTGAAAAGCTCCAAAGTAACTAAAAAAATGTAGGGAGCAGTCGTCGAGACATCATTCCTTCAGATTCATAATGTGCTCCTTTAGACCTACAGAATTTGAATTTGAATTTGAATTTGAATTGAATTTGAATACATCAGTTATGACATTTCAAACCTTATACCTGCGTATTTGACTAATTACTTTCTTTGCGTTTTGAATTTAAACGATCCGAATTAACAGTTGGGTGTATCACATCCCCCTACACAAAAAAGATTTTCAGGCCCAGATTTTGCATTCGGAAGGAATGTAGGAGGCAGCCATTTATTGCCTCCACCTTGCGCTGTTATCATGTTTTAGTAGACGTTAGGGGAAATAAAGTTAGTGTGAAGAGTAAAACTGTAGAAATGTTGCCACCGGATGTATCTTCAAGAGTAGTTTATCCAGTGCGGAATTACTGGATGCAGAATTCCGCGTTGCGAGTAAGGGGCCTTCCTGGGGAGGCCAACAAGGTTATTGCCCCGGGCCCCCATGTACAAAATGTTTTTTTTAATTTTTTTATTTATCCTTTTGCCTGCAAATGCATTTCTTTGGCTTGAAATTGAATTTTTTTTACTGCTTAAAATTTTTTTATTTTTCTATCTGAAAATGCTTTTCTTTTGCCTGAAAATGCATTTTTTTCTACCTAAAAATGCATTTTTTTTTTGCCTGAAAATGCATTTTTTTTCTGCCTGAAAATGCACTTATTTTCTGCCTGAAAATGCTTTTTTTTCTGCCTGAAAATGCACTTATTTTCTGCCTGAAAATGCTTTTTTTTCTGCCTGAAAATGCACTTATTTTCTGGCTGAAAATGCACTTATTTTCTACCTCAAAATGCTTTTCTTCTGCCTGCAAAATGAATTGTTATGATAAAAAGGGCCATTCTAGACACCCAATAATTTTTATTGTTTTGTAATTTAATAATTAGTGGGTTTTGAATAAATCGATTGTGAAAAGGATCAAAGTTTAAATTTCAGGTGGGGAATTAAAATAAAATTTTGCAGTGGGCCGAAAATTTGAAATTTTATCACTGCCGTTGACTGCACTCAGTTTTGAAAACCTAAGGTGAAACTGAACACCAATGTCTTTAGGGGGCAAATGAGATGACTGAAAGACAAGTCTCAATGACCTCGTTTTTCCCTACCAGATTTCTCACATGGCACATCATCGTATCGTATGGGCGCACAGGGGGGACTCACCCAGGGCACCAGATTTCCAGGAACCCCTATTGATCAGTTGATCAGATAACTAAAAATACAAAAATGAAATAAAACATTTTTATGCTAATTTTTATTTAATTTCGTTTTTATAGATGTAGGGGCCCCATTTGGTGTCAGTGCTCCGGGCCCCGTGTGGTTTTCAAAACAGAAAACTAAACAATATTTATTGACACTTAATTGCTTTTGCAGATAATGCGAATAAGTGATAGCTTTCATTTCAACCTTATTTGCTGCGCGTGATTTATGGCCCGCTCACTGCGAGACATTCAGCAGACAGCAGACCAGCTCAATACGGTTGGTTTTGTGATGCTGTTACGCAGAATGCCCTACCCTCTTGCGGCAAAATTGGAAATAATTTGATGCGTTTTGTAATTTTTAAAACTACAACGCATGCCATGATTGGTTTGCCCGGCTTTGCCTTCCCCTGGACGCTTATTTTGATTGGGTCAATTCATCTTGTGCCGCGATTTATATATTTATATCAATTCATAAACTCATTCCGTCGTAATTGACATCTGACCGCTCTCCGGAACGCTACCTCGTGGCCTGTGTGAAAGTTGAATTAAGTTGAAAAGCTGACGCTGACGCCAACGACAATCGAGCAGAAGCAGACAGCATCCCGTGTATACCAGTTGGGAGCAATTATAAGGTCAGTTGGCGTTGGCATTTTCTTTTTCCTCTCATACATAGTACAAAATCAATAAGTTGGCGCTTTTATCTCCTCAGTAACAACAGCATTAGAAGCCGTTAAGTGAGTTGAGTGAAAATTGAATAGTGTGTTGAAAAAGGGCAAACAGAAACTAACGTTTCCATTGAATTAATGGTAAATGTGAGAGAAAATCTATTCCTTTCTTCTTGCGTGAAAAATAATATTTTGGGGTTCAAAGCCAAAAAAAATAATTGAAATTTAAAAGTCAAAAATCATTAAATTGTTTTATGCAAGATGTCACAAATGACTTCGTGTCATCTTTGTGCTACAAGCTCATTAAAGTATTATTGGAGTTTTATATGGATGAGTTTAAGAGGGGTTTTTAACGAGTCATCGAAATTACACTTAGATTTTTTTTTTTTTTTTTTTTTTTTTTTTAATTTGAAATATACTGATACACCCGGTTAGGAAATTAGAAATTGTCAAAACGTCTTTCAAAGAAATTTTCTTTTTTAGTGCAAAGTCCATCTAGTGATAAAAAGATCTCTTTTTGTATATAGGATCTCCATTTATCTTTATCTGGAATACATGTACTCAATCTCTTGTTGATATATTGACCAGATGTCTCACATTACCCAACTTATAACAATTATTTGAATTTGCTATTATTTGGCATTTAAATGTTGCCTTTGTTAACCCCATCATGATGAAGTATCTTACATGTATGTGTATTTATTTTGTGGGACTTTGGCATGAATCATTGCAACGTTCGAATAATCCCTTTATTATCGAAACCGCATAGGATTGTAAATAACACCAAATGCGACTCGACAGTGTCAAATAATTTCACATTCTAGTTGTCGAAATTAATACAATTGTGTTGCTACAGACGAAACAAAGGTTTTAGGTTTCTCTAACTGATGAGGAAATGATCGTGTTTAATTTTTGAAGGTTATAACTAGGATATTTAGAGTGAAATTCTGAAACATAATTCTAAGTTGAGTTACAGTAGGATTGAATTGTACTTTTCGCTCTAAGTTAATTACTCGTCTTATTTTTTCACACGTGTTGCTTACGAAACTAAAAATTTATGGTTTGCACCAATCTGGTCGTGAGTGGAATTAGTGCCCATCAGACATGTTTTTATTACGGAGAGGATTTTGGAGAGGATTTTGAAATCACGAAAGAAGATGCAGAATGCTCTCTCTGAATTTACAAAAAATGATGAGTTCATCAGTCAACATTTCAATTGTGTTCACAATTGAGTTTTTGGAAGCCCATCAATCGAGAAGTAAAAATGAAAAACGAAAAATAACACAATACAATTTTTTTATCAGTTGTCCCCGAACCCAGTTTATTATTAGACTTTAATTCATTTAGAAATCTAATTAAGTAATAACAAAAATTATGAACAGATGCCTTAGATTACTTGGAATGAAATGCTGGAAATGCTGGAATTCCCCCGCTTTAAAATTTAATTATGAAAATATTCGAGATAAACTCTTTTATTACTTGATTAAAATCAAATTTAAAAAAGAATTAAAAGGGAAAAAAAATAATATAAATTAGCTTTTTTCATTCCCTATGTAAAAGGCTGCAGAGTGGTGAAAACAACACAAATAAGTAAATCAATATTCCCCTCTCGCTCTTCCTCTCTCACATACAAAGGAATGTTTAACGCATTCATTGCACGACGCAATTAAAACTTGTCTGATTGATTGATTTGTACGATGACTTGAAATTTCACTACCTCCTTGTTAGCTATTGTATTGTACACTATACATATATTGTCGTTTCAGGACTGTGTGTACAATTTATTGTGGTTATAAATGTTAGATTTTGAGTGTGAATTATGCACCAATTTATTCAGCAAAGCTGTTTAACACACAATTTAGTGTTGGTGTTACAATTTCACTTTATCATAAATGAGAAATGTTGCATTTTCTTTTTTTGTTTTTTTTCTTTTTATTTAGTAATCACTTGTGCAATATTGTGGAAGGAAGATATGAAAAATCCACATTTGCAACTCACGACGTATAAAAAATGTGTTATTTTCTTTTCCATTTTGACATAACCGTAATATTTTACTGAAGACAGTAAAATTGTTTTACGACTTCCTGAATTGATTGATTTGAATAGACGGTTGTGTAGTCGCAACTGTCATCACATTTCCAACTGACCAGTCTACGCAAATATTTTAGATCTATAAAATATTAATGATTAAATAAATAAATAAAATATTAAGCACTTTACGACGGTCTCCTGTTATATAGTTCTTTGTACAGAGCACAACTAATCTATTTCCTACTTGGTCATTTCCTGTTTTTATTCTTTTTCCTAGTACTGTACACACTTTTTTTCACTAGGACAAGTGGCAAAGAGAAGTGACGAATAAGGAAGATGATAACACTAAACGAAAGAAATGATTTAGATTTATTTATCCACTTATTTATTTATTTGTTTTTATATTGCGTGGTTTTACTACACGCGTAATATTTGTAGTAATAGAAAGGGAAAGTTTTGAGTGCTACGTACAAAAGGGCAATTAGTTTTAAATTATCTGCTTTTACTATGTAATAAAGAAGATGATTTATTATTTATTAAGTGCATTCTGTTTCAGCTTTGTTTGGTTTAGGTTGAGGTTGGTTTTCGAAGTTATCAACTTGCCTCAATCGATCTATCGGAAAGCCTATTGAAGGATTTTTAAAATCCGATGAAAACTTAAAACAAGGTAAAACGACTTTACAAGAGATCGTAGTTTTTTCAAACCAAGATTTGCGGTGTTTTTGGAGTGTTTTTTTTTTACTTACTTTCACAAAAATGTGTATTTTGCAAATACAAAAAAAAAAAAATTTTTTTTCTAAATAGAAATCAAGATGGCAGCTGTAAAGTTTCGTATTATTTTTTATTAGTTTTTGGCAATGACAATTCGATATTAGAAAGTGAAACCAAGCCTAAAGAAATGGCTTAATACTGCCAATACGACCTAAAGAACAGCAGCTGTACAAAAAAATATTAAAGGAAAAAGAAAAGAAAAATCTTGAAATGGTGTTCCAATTGAAATGGAAGCACCTGATGAAGCTTTCTTATCTTTTCTCACACAGTTCAGTTTGCACTTTTTTTTTCTGTTTTTCTATTTTTTTTCTATTCTTCTTTCTTTCTTTCGTTCTTTTTCTTTTCACTCGTGTGAAGTTTCCACCGACGTGAGCACATGACTGCTACTTTTCTGCATGTTTAAGGAATCCACACAAGCCCACGACAAAAAGCTACTGGCTGTCAGAGTTATGGGAATTGAAGAAGAGAATTCTTGACATTTTCCGGAAATAAGGAAACCCGTTTCGGTTACTTTTTCTAACGTGATAAAATGGAGGGGGATAAAGACATGCAGCGAATGACGATAAGTTTCGCAGGATTCTTACTAATCGTTTAGTTTTTATCGTGTCAGACTTAGTAAACTTTTTGTTAAATCAGTGACATTTTAAACCACCGAAATGTGTGAGAATGCTTCGAAAAATTCTTTTTGTTGGTTTCGCTCGCATATATCGTAGCAAAAATGTTGGCAACAAGAAAAATTACGAAGCCATGAGATAAGAGTTATGTGGCTGTTGCAAATAAATTTTGCATTTAAATCTGCTTGGCGCAGTCCGTAATGCTGTATAGTATTGTGCGAAGAGGTGAATGAACCGAAAAATCTCTTCAATTCCGAGTAGAAACAATAAATTGCACGAAAAAAATATCGAAATATAATGCAAAACACTTGAATGTGTGACACGAAATTGCACCACCCCATTTCTCAATGGCCTCACTTGCAAAGCATCTCTGGTAACATGTAACAAATGCAATTTTACATTAATTGTGCTGCAAATGGTTTTGTTTGCAGTATAAACGAGATCTGTTTTCGTGCTAACCCTATTCCAGTGCCATAACCAGGGTATGGCGCCCGCGATCGAAAAGGGGCGCCGTCAGCTCTGGAGCCAGATGGGCGCGCAACGTATAGACAGGCTTGCCTGCATTACTCCATATTTCGCTCGCTCTCGTGTAGTAATTGAGCAATATGTTGAAATATCGTGTGGCGGTTCATTCACTGCAAGTATTCGTGACTCGAATGATGAAATGCCGTGATTCGCATTGTCAATTCACTCGAGTTATAAATAAATAGATCAATTTGGGTCGTGACGTTTACACTTAGATACAGTTGCTAGGTGTGGTGAAAAGTCTCTCGTGCCGTCTGTTTCCATGGCAATTCAGGAAAAAAAAGACTCCTATTGTTGGTTATTGGGTTGTTGATCGTAACGGATAAGATTTGCTAACAGTAAGTATTAATTTTGTTTAATTTGAGTGCGATAACGCCTAAATTATGGAGGAGGAAGAGAAAACATCACGCGTTGGGCAAAGTATATTAAAGTTTGCTTATTGGTAACTGGTGCATGAGATTGAATTGCATATTTCGGTTTATTTTAAGAAATTTTTTTCTTCTTCGATTTAGAGGAAGAGTAAACAAATCTCAATGATGACTGACCTTGAGTACTGCATGTGCGAATCAATACGAGTTATACAAAGTTTATATGTTTGTCTGACTAAATTCGCAAAGGTTGAAAGAAATATGGAAAATTTCAGCAGTTTAGTGTGGGTTTGGGATGAACAAACATTTTTACTGGTAGTGTAAAGGATGAGCTTTAATAACTTGCATAGTCTTGACATGCTGTGTCTCCGGAGGTTTGCTGCACGTCACTATCAAATCAAATTAAATATTAAAATTAAATTTAAAATGCAATGCAATAACAACATTAACATTTTATTTTCTCATTTTCTTTCTTTCATTTGGTCCAAAAAGCTTTCAAATTGTCATTCTCATGGGACGATATTTTATTTATTTATTTATTTAAACACAAACTGTGGCATTTGTAAACAAAATCAAGCCTAACAATAACACATTTCGTCGCACTGTATGAAGTTTCTTAACTGATAATAGAACTGCAGGAAAAAGTTTTTTGAAACAACGAACAAAGAGTTGTCATTTATTTATTTAAGTGTAGACATTTTTATTGCTCATAAAATGGAAATAATTGTGAAATTGCACCGTTTTCCAATTACATTCATTTTTCCATTAAATTTCATGCGCGAGTGCATGACCAAATACCTTTGCAGAGATGATTTCAATTGATTTTTCTTTTCTCTACAACACAGTAAAGGGCAATGTCAGAAGTTAATGGTGATATCCACAACGACCATCACAGTCCGTCCTCCGACATGTCAGAGGCATATGCGGCCAATTGCCAACGACATCGCAAGGGTATGTCCGTCGATGAAGTTATCCGCAGTTACACAACATGGGCAGACAAATATGATATGGTGAGATAGTTTTAAGGGGGATATTTATCTATATATATATATATTTGTAATTTTCACTAATGGGTTTTTTCGGTGTTTTTAATTTATTTATTGCTGCGTAATTAAATGGGGGGAAATGTAGTGGGAAATAAATTGTGGAGTTTGGTTTGTCGAGGTTAAATCCGAAATAATTTACAACTATTCATCAAATATGTATATATTATAAAGAATTAAGATCATGAAAAGTGTGGAATTTTAATTAAAATCTAAGATAAGGTTGATGCTTCATTTAAAGTCTGGCAGATGGGACCGATATTTAAATTTTGAGTTTCGTATTACTGTGCATCAAGGAAAAAACAATTAAATATCATTTTGCAAGTAGTAATTAACATTTTAAAGCGTGCGTTTATTTGCACATAAATAGCGGCCTCATAACAGCAATATTTGAAAAATAAACTATTTTGAGTGTCTTTTGCAGACATTTGTGTGTAATTCTGTTTTTGAATCAAAATGAGACCCAATATAAGGCGTTGAAAATGTCTGAATGACCACTTGACCCTTATTAGATCCGTCATGTGCTTGCTGATTGAATCAACAGTCAACATGTCACGTACTTCTAAAGTACTTTTTGCCTTTCTATTTTGCCTCACGCGTGTTTGAACTTTGCCATCTGAGAACAAAGATGGCAACTAAAATGAAAAGTAAATTCGGTATTACGAGAAATACAGTATTTCTATATCGGATTTCTGTAATCGTACACACGTCTGGTTTTCCGATCAAACAGACAAGTGATGAGTTTTTTCGAAATTTTTATATGTATCACTGCAGGTAAACTAATAGTTATACACATTTCATTTGATAAAAAGCGAGTTTAGTATTTTTTCCCGTTTGTAACACACTAAAAAGAAAAATCTTTATTTGCTAGTTTTCCTTCGTCTAGAGAAAACATTTTTTTTTTTTTTTTTTTTTTTTTGGTCTCAGATACTCTAGCACACAGTCGTATTTTATTGTCTGCACGACAAGTCTGTTAAGCGGACATACCATTCGACTCCTTTCTCTTTTCTACTGGAAAAGACTGTGCAGTTATATTTACATTCTAAAATTGTAAGAAAACAAACCAATTTTAAATTAGGAATTATTAAAATAAACGGTTAGAACATGGTCAAATTCCTTTTGGTTTTGAAAACCAAAAGGAATTTGACCATGTTTTGCTTATTGCAAAATAATACTCAAATGTAATATTAGAAAGAGAAAACGTCATTAAAAATTTTGTTTTTTTATATTCGAAATGCAAGAAACAAAACGTGTTGCAAGCAAGCATCGCGGGAAAAAAAATCGAAAAAAAGTTTACATCATTTATTCTTGACAAAACTTGGAATAAAATTGATTTTTAAAAATACTGTATATAAAAAAGAAAAACTTTGTCGATTTGAACTTTTTGGTTTCTCTCACGACCCCTTTAATATATCGGTTCTGATTCTTTGTATCACATGATGGAAATATTTTTTTTTCTTTTTTAAAAAGAGATTTTAGAATTGATTTTTGTAGTATTTTATATATAAAGAATTAGAGTAACCGAGTTAAATCTTGATATACGTAATAAAGGTTTTCGAAACCATAGCTGATTAATTTTGCTTATCTTTAGGACTTGTGCCCAGGTCGATACAATGGACCCCAAATTGCTGCCAAATTCCTGGAGCAATATTATCCAGAAAATGAAAGGCCCAACATCAGACTTATTGACATTGCTGCTGGAACTGGTAGAGTTGGTAAAGAGGTATGAACATAAAACGAATATATTTTCTTTTTTTCTGTGAGGATCTTGAGAAGAATCAAATTAAAAAAAAAGTTTTATTTTTTTTTTTTGGTTTTTCATCTGGGAGGGTTTTGCAAGGGTCTTTTTTCCACAGTTGATTAATGGAAACTCTCTTGGGAGAATTCCTTCCCAGTATTTGTCTTGTAAGTTTCCAATAATTTCACAGCTCAGTGTTTCTTAATGACTGAGGTATCTTTCTGAAGAAATCTTATTTACACAGATTCTTTATGTTTTTATTGATTAGAAACAATTAGAAGTTTTTTTTATTTTTATTCTTTTGTGCATTTATAGTTGCAACTAGTGCGACTTTAATAACGAGAAATGTGCCATTTTTCAATGAAAATAAATGTGAAGTTTTGACATTTCATTTTTCAATACAAGTTTTTTGTTTTAAAATATTATTCCATTGAAAAACCGCGAGTGGGGAAGGAAAATTTGTGATATTTATATTGATTTTTTTACAGCTCCTTGATTTGGGCTTTCACAAAATTGATGCCTTAGAACCATCTGATGGAATGTTGCAAATTGCGAAACAGCAACAACTTTACCAAGAGTATTATTTAGAGTCAATAGGCACTACCCAAACTAGTATTAAAAACGGTAAGAACGCATAGATAGCTACTTTTTAAATGTGCGTTGAATTAAATGTGACATTTTTCTTTTCAATAAACCGTCAGATGTATATGATTGCCTTGTGATTTCTGGAGGAATGGGAGAGGGACACATTCCAACCAAAGCACTTAATGAAATGATTCGCATCGTTAAACCAGGTATGGTGTGTTAATTGCGCTGTGTAAATGGCGGTGATTATTGAGAACTCATTTGAAATTTCGCCTGAAAATTTGCATAAACTATGATTGAAATTAAAAGCAACAATTATTGATAAAAATTATTATTATTATTATTATTAATATTATTATTATTATTTTTCATTTTTATTTTATTTTTTGAAATCAGTCAATTAAATAAAGTAAATTTTTTGAAGTATCGAATTTATTCATTCGCATTATTCCAATTTTGAAAGTTCAATGTACTCTGTGTGGCCTGGACATAGCGCCATTCGGACACCTCTGAACTGCGGACAGGTTTGGTGAGGCCCAATCTCAACCAATACCCAGCAGTGTTAAATGCATGCGCAGAATGTATTGCGCATCAAAATATCAGGCGCTCTCTCTCCACAGTATGTAGAAAGAGTGTAAACTCGTCTGACTGGACATTGCCCGGCCCAGACAACTCTCTGGAGTTCGTCGTCTGTCTAGTCCAGACCATACATGCAAAGTATTTGAATTAACAACGATGAGTTTTTATGACCGTCCATCTATTTCCATCTATTAGCAAAATCCGGCATTATTTTAAAAATGTCGTGGGTTGTATTTACCCATTAATTAATGAGAAAAATGTGATTTATTTATTTGCACAAATGATACTGAATTAATGCGATTTGATGTTGTTTCGTTGTCAGGTGGTCTAATCTGCATTGTAATGAGAGAAGAATATTTAACAGTCGTTAGCGAATATGCGGGTAAGTTAGAAAACTACATGCACGATCTAGAAGAAAAACAAGAGTGGGAACAAATCTCACGTACAGTAATTCCCAACTACTCCTTCCAAAAAAATGGAATTGTATTTATGTACAAGGTTTTGGCAGCAGATTAATTTCTCAAACTTTTTAAATTGAAAATATGCAATTATTTAAGTAATTCCATTCAACGGACAACAAATGTCGAACTCCATTGCATTGAAAATAAAGGTGTACTGCTTAATGATTGTATGACCTGTTTACTAAATTTTTGCCTTGAATAAAAGTTGCAGTCCCAGTAGAAGTATAGTTTATTCGCAAAACAAAAAGCAAATTAATTATTTACGGTGTTTGATGCCCTGATGCGGAATGTAAACAGCTGTAGGAAAAATATAAACGTTTTGCTACAAATTGTAGAAGCTAGCAAAATCACGGTCTGGAATCAATATGATAAACTTATTGATTTTATATCTTATTGCAATGAATGAGAATTTTTTTACGCTTAAGGCATTTTGCAACTGCCCTGAGTCACTAATGATATCGGGTTTGTTTGCAATTTGAATGCAGAAAATAATTTTTTATTTCAATGGGTTGATTTAATGTTTGGTAAGATCGGATTTATCATTAGGATGATCCATCACCTATAAACTTACCATTAATTGTTCGAATTAAAATGCATCGTGGAAGTTTCAATACGACGAAAAGAAAGATTAATTTGTAGAAGTCAAATACTTTTTTTTATTAGAGATGTGGAGTGTTTTGTAAAGTACTGGTAAGGTGACTCGTGTTTAAAAAAAATTGTAATAAAGTAAGAAATATATCAAAAATATGTGAAATCATTTATTAGAAAAATGCATATTACATTGAAATATCCGCAAAACTAATTTTCAGAACGATAAAAAAAAAAAGTGGCTTACTAATTACAGCAGAACATTGTAAATCATTTGATCTGAAAATAAAAAATAAAAAAAAGGTTTATAAATGTTACATACTACATTTCATGAAACAAAAAAGAAGATAAATTAACTGACTACGTGTTATATTGCAGAATAATTTTAACTGTGTCAAGGTAAATTGTGTTAAGAGTTAATTTCTCAATCTCCTTCTTCAAGACCAGTCAATAGAAGGCAATTTACTTTTTTTTTTAAATAAACCCTCATTACTGCAAATTCTAGTGTGGTATTTAGTTCATGGCAATGAATGACGTCACACCGATCACACCTAGCAAACAAATGATGAGAAAAATTGAAAAACGAAATAATTACCTATGTTTTTGATTAAGCAGGCGGAGGTGGAAGACACGCCTTCTTGCATTTGTCATCTTTGCATTCTTTTTGACAAAGACACACAGTTTTGCTGGTGCTACATTGATTATTGCAAGCGGCAGCTTCTTTTTTCTCAATGGTCATGCAAAACCCAACGCAGACTGGTAGATTATTCTCGCAGTAGTTTTCCACAGCTCTATAACATTTCTCAATGCAAGGTCCGTCAGTCGCTAGACATTTAGTACTGCAGATGCAAATCCCGTTGTCCTCGTTGCAAATATTGCTGCAGGACGCCTCGTTTTGACCACCGGCTTTGCAATACTGTTGGCATTTTCCTAGCTCGGAATTGCATGCCTCTTCAGGATTCGGGGCAGCAAATGCTGAAGCCCAAACAATAGTCGAAATGGTAAAAAAATAGAATGTGTTCATTTTCTAAGCAGTGGAGAAACAACACAAAACAAATTAGCCAATGGAACAAATGTTGTGGAGGTTTTAAGTATCTTTTAAGCGGTGTAATTTATTTGAAAATAAATAATTGTTTCGATTTAGTAGAACAAAACATGAAATAAAATTGTAATGTCAAGTTTAAGCATGTTATGCATAGAGTGAAATAAAAACTAACGTTTCGCTCGTGCATGTACTTACTGTGTTCGGGAGTATTGTTTAAATCCTTATGGCAAGTTTAATAAGGACCATCTCACTTTTATAGCTTACACGTCGCTTTGCAATCAAGGAAAAGTGACAAGCACAAAGCAGGTCAAGGAGAACGATTTTATTATTCGTTGAGCAATGAAATTGCAATTTTTTCTTTAAATATTAAAGATAAAAAAAATCGTAATTAGTTTCTTTGTAAGTTTTTAACAAAAATATATGAATTAAAATTATTGAATATTGTTATTTGATGCACTTTGTGCAATTATGTAAAGCCTTCAAATGTTTTTAGTTGTTTACATGTTTTCAGTACCACTGTACCAGGTACTGAAAACATCACTATCGCCTTGAATTAAAATGTGGGATAGAAGCATATAGCGTTGCAGGGTAGCCTATATGCAACCTTTTAAAATCTTGCATGGTTTTGGCTTGTGTGGTTCGGTGTTCAGTCGTAATAGTATTGTGATGATGTCGACCTGGGATAAGCATTTCAAGAAAAATATCACGTCAGGGGGTTCAGTTTACAAGACCAAAACCTCAACTAGACATTTCAAACCAAATGCTGAGAGATTGGGCTTGCATAAGTGTTTAATGAGATAATTAAATAAGACATAAAGTTAGCAAAACATAAACACAGTTTATTGTCTTAACGGGGTTAATTCAGGCATGAATTATCCCCGGCAAGATAAAATAATCAATTCTAAACATGTACTACGTCGACAAATGGCTAATATTTTTACGACTAACAATAAGAACTCGAAGTTTTTTACTTTAAACAAATAAGCAAATAAAACAAGCAAGCTTTCAATAATAATTATGACATCAATCGATCGGGGTTTGCATCGGGGTTGTTGTAATTCCTTGTGATGGGTTTCGCATCTCTGATTGTTGTTTTATCGCTTTCTGGCCATTTTTCAGGTCCATGTGGTTCTATTGTCCGTACTTCTGGTCGCCATCTTGAATCTTAGCGATTCAGGAGTTTTTGGTTGATTTTCCGCATCGCCGCAATACCATTACCATTTGGTAAGGGGATTTCGTTCTTTCCTTAGAAATTAGATCTATCCAGATCTAAAAAATACTTATAACCTGTTCTGTACGAATAAATAGTTAGATGGAATAGGTGCCCGTCATGGAGACCATTCCAATGATTTGAAGAAGAGATCCTGTCTCTTCTTGTCCACTTATCTGGCCATCTTGACCGCTTTAGTCCACTCTTTGTTAGAGTCGACAAGAGAAAGTTTTGACTACATTCGAAAGGCAAAAGAGATCATTCAATAAATATATACTTCCTATATATTTCTATTCACGTAACGTGTAGGTGAGATCGCAATTTAATGACTACTGTACTCATCAAGGATATCGTGATTTTAAGAGGCGGCGACAGTTTTAGGTGAATATGTCATACAGCCAGTGGGTAAAACTTCACCCACACAAGATCATACCAACGCATGATTTCACGCACACATGATCTCACCGATCTCACCCACACATGATCTCTACAAGGCCTAAGATGTAGTTTCAACAATTTCAGGTCTGTTCAGATCAAGTTCAAGGTAAGCAGCAAGCAATTACTTCCCATGAAACCTCCAAAAAGAGCGCAAAATTTTTTAAAAATATGCAAAATTTTGCCGATTTTTACAAATTTTTTGAGTTTTTGCCAAAATTTTTAGAGAGGGGGGGGGAGGGGAAACTTAGAGACCGCCCTGGGCGCAAAAGTTCTAGCTTCATGCTATTTCTACACGATTTTATGTAGAAATCGTGTAGATGCTATTTCTACACAATTTCGTGTAGGAATAGCATGAAGCTTTTTCTACACAATTTCGTGAAGAAATAGCATGTAGCCAGTGGCATAGCAAGGGTGGGGTGGAGGGGGCGGTCTGCCCCGAGCAAGACTTTTTTGGGGGCGGCAACTCCACCTATCTTTTCTGCAAAATTTTTCAAAAATTTTTCAAAAACTAGCAAAATTTTGCAGATAAACTTCAAAAATACTGCAAAATTTTGCAGAAAAACTCCAAAAAGAGTGCAATATTTTTCAAAAATCTGCAAAATTTTGCCGATTTTTACAAATTTTTTTTGGTTTTTGCAAAAATTTTTAGAGAGGTGGGGGGGCGGCGGCAAAAGTTCTAGCTACGCCACTGTCTGGCACGATTCAAAGGGAAAGTGCGCTTTTGAGACCAAACATTTTTGACCACAGATGTCCAATTTTTTTACTAAAAATTATCAGTTTTTTATTTTTAGCAAATACACAGATCCAAATATTGGATTAAGCAATCAACCAATCAAATATGAAATATCTTGTTTTGAAAAATTTTAAAAATGTGAAGAAAAAAATATCAGTCAAAAAAATAAACTTGAACAAAGTTTATTTATTAAAAAATTGAAGTGAACGCGGTTATGAACGCGTTCACACGGCCATGAACGCGTTTATACACGGCCATGAACGCGTTCACACGGCCTTGAACGTGAACGCGATTTAACAAAAGAAATTACGAAGCCCCTCTGACCCAGGCGAAATGGCACAGATGCCTCACTCTCTGACCTGCCTATCGCATTTGTTTTTGCTTAATGTCCGTTTGCTTTTGGTACGATTGTTTTTCATTCCTGAATGGCAAAATTAAGCAATGTTAGTGGAAAGATAGGACAAACATCAGGGAATTTTTTTTTAAATATTGTTTCGTCTTGTCGTTGAAATTTTTAAATATTAATTTTTATTTTCTATTTTCTTAGTTTCTTTTATTTTTATAAACTACATTTTATTTTTTAGATTGGAAGCTGTTCTGCTAACCATTCAATTTTTATTTCATAATTTAAATAAATTAAAATATATTTTTATATTTTTTCCACGGGTAAAAAGCATTTAATTTGCTTCTGTTCTGAACTGGGTTAGAGGTTATAGGTTTCTAAGTACCGGAATTTTTATTATTTTTGGTTTCATGTTGATCACATCCCGAAAGCGTGCTGTTCTTATTTATTTATTTATTTATTTATTTATTTATATTGCGCTCCGTTTGGGATAAACTGAAATTCCACTGTGTAATGAGGTTAAGCATCAATTTGGGTTTGGAGGATGTGGCGATGACGGCAGTGGAAGCGACATTTCTATGCAGAGCAGAGGAAAATCTTGTCACGGATCTTAGCTGGGAAAGCATTCCATAGGATAAGCACCTGTATGGCTAGAAGCTGGCTCGGGATGTGGAGATGTGGTCGCTGGGTTCGAACTTGTGCAAGCGGGTCGTGCGGGTGCTGGAGTCATCAGCACGAAACAATTGTTTGATGAAATTGTGCTGCATTGCGTAATGCAACTTGTATCAGTAAGCAGATATATCTATGTTTAGTCATTTGTTTTTAAAATTAGCAAAGATTTTATTTTAGATATCATGTGGTCTGATTAAATTTAGCAAAGATTTTAGATATCACGTGGTTTGATTAAATTTAGCAAAAAATTGAACAAATAAATGATGTTCTATCAACGAAAAAATCTCTAGATGGCAAGCCCTGCTTGAGACTAGTTACCACCTTGCCCACCAGTCCAATCTTGCTGACCAGTAACCACCATGACCAGACCAGACCAGACCGGCAGAAAGCAGAATAATGTTAAACATATTTTTAATCAATTATTTTATTTGTGCAAACATGACACACATGTATCCATTGTAGTTTTATCTGATTTCTACAAAAAAATAAAATAATCATTTTTTTTATTTATTGCAAGGGTGGGAGAGTTACGTCATTCATTTGTTATTTATACGTTTAATATTGTTTCATTACTTAGTACAATTTGAAATTGTGTAATATGATGTTACTAGTGGCATTTTATACGAAACTCCTGAAATCTGCAGGTTCTTGAACTAATTAGAACTGTAACTCGTGACCATCATTGCACGCATTACACAGGGTTTCACTCCAGTCTTGACATTAAAGCTAAGTACAGCTCCTTTCTTGATAGAACTGTCCACCGCGGCTATTTTTGCTCGCGTTACAAAGGATTACACTCCTGTCTCTGACCAATATTCAAGACCAATGTCAGGCTAGTGTTACAGCGCATTAACGTATTTGGACAAAAGTTGTTCCATCTTTCAACAGGCCATTTCTAGTCCCCTCGAAGGATGGAAAAAATTGTCAACTTTTTCAAGCATTCGCCTCTCACCCCCCTCCCCCCGCGTCGTCGTGTCCGAATGGCCAGCCAAAGTTGTTAACAAGAATAGTTTAGAGTCTTGTATGTAAACCCCGACTTGTTTTACTATCCGGGCCAAGATTTCTTGTTGTGTCTGCAAGGACCACGAGCTAAAAAAATCCTAACCTTTCGCTCTCTTAATGGGGAAGCTCCGTTAGTTTGTTCATGCGTAAGGGCCTTGTATTGCCATTATTAGACGCTTTGCACACCAACCCTTCCAATACGGTATTCTATGGATACGGTTCCGCAACCATCTTGGTGACTTAGTTGAATTTAATTCAATTCACCTTCAAATTCGACTTACTTATCTGACATCTGGGGATTTGAGAGTTCGCGCACCAAATCGACCTTGATTGCACAGATTATAATCTGTGTTGATTGGTCTTAGCTTTAATGTTTTTAGGCTTAACGGTACCGCATGTTTTCACTTGTTCTTTCCGCTTCCATTTCCTTCTTAATGCTGCTTCTGCTTCAGTAAATTGCCAAAACTACGTTTTTTGAAGATCATGCAAAAAAACCTGTACTAATTGAGAGTCAGTAAAAATTAGACTGATGGCAATTAAGTAGGTTTCATTCCGCTACCTACCGTTTTTTTTTCTTTAGAATACAAATTTTTAATACAGACTAGAAGTAACATCATTAATTTGTTGATGTTATACACTACAATTGTTATATTTTAATTGAATCTCCAAATTGTTAAATATGTGTACTCTTTTTTTTCCAAGAAGTAAAAGTAGGTTACGAATCTGGGGAAAAGTAAAATAGAGGTCAACAAACTCTTTCTACTGCAATGTCAATCCACATAGGCAAAGAAAAACGTGAATTAATTTAAATCAAATTAAACTTTGTTTTGTAATTTGGGGCATAATCGTGTATTCATGAAATTTGTCACACGATATTGTCGTATAATTTAAATTAATCAGTTTAAAGGGTTCAAGTTCCTCTCGCTGTATATAATGATAATCAATTACTTCGATTATCACGGTCTTTATTCTGCCCTAATAGGAGAAGAAAAAAATTGTTTTGAAGGCCAGTAATGGTTCAAAGACCACAATTGTGATCTTTGAATGGTTACTAATTCCTGTCCTAACGGGCGTTACGGGTGATTGAAGAACAATTCTTGAGTTAAATGTAACAAGTCGTATAAGAGACATTTACTCCGTACAAATTCTTTTCATAGCTGTTACGAGACAAAGTTTCTTAGCCCGAAATAAATGACTTTTTGTCAAACCAAAGGAAATATAAAGCTTAATAAGGGCGTAACCCATTTTTGCGATTTTTAAAAGGTTATGTAAGGCATGCACTAGGCTATAATCACGAGCAAAATGTAAATAAATTGAGAATTGTAAAATATAATCCAACGTATACGTAAAATCCGAGATGTAGTGACGTCACTAACGCCTTTGGATCGACTCTCGGATCCGACCAAGAGCCAACTCCACATCACATGCCGTCGTCAGCCATCATCAATAGTACTTAAGTCGACTCTCACCAGGCACCAGTGTGTTTTTATAATTTATTTTGTGTTAGAAGCTAGGACATAGATTCTTCAATTTAGTATCGAGCTTTATACCGATCAATGGCACGAAACTGACAAGGCCAATAATCTTTATTACGTACAGCGAGTGGAAATTAAGAGTGCGACGAACGAGCGAGCAAATGAAAGTTTTGAATGCTTCACCAACATTTACGCATTCACACAAGTTGTAACTTCGGATCTTTAATTTATAACTGTTTACTTGTGCCAAATGACTATGCGTTGGACTAAGTTTTTGATAACTTTTGTGGGGTTTTGCCTATTATCTTTTGGCGTGAAGGTAAATATGTTGTTCTACTTCTCACAATTTTGATTGCATGTTAAATAATTGAAAGTGAATGTATGATGTCGGTTTACTTCCGTAGCTTAACACGAATGTGAAACGAATCTGTAAACGTAGCAAACAGCTTGAATACATAAACGAGAAAATTTAGTTTTAAACGAAACATTTGTTTTATATTTTCACATTTCACATTTTCACATCCGCGTGTGTGTTGCAAACGTTTAAATCTTTTATCCCATCGAATTCACGTTTACGCTTTAAATAAAAACTTGGTTTTTTATTTGCAATTTTAATATATCGGCTGATGAATCCGATTATTTTTTACTGTTGTAAAAAAACGAACATAAAGGTACGCGAATATAAAAAAGATTTTAAAATTGATACGAATGCCATTATGATGGAGTTTTATTAAACCAAATGGTTTAGTTTTATGATAAAAGAAAAAACAAAAGTTCTATTCAGATTCAGCAACATTAACAAACATGATAGAAAACAGTCTTTTAACTTTTCCTTTAAGAAAAGTACTTTGCCCATTTGACCCAAAAAACATGAGGTGTTGAATCACGTGCTGCAAAAACGCCCAGCCACATTTTTTCTTCCATTTCTTTCTTTTAAATTAAAAACAAAGGATTAGGGGCTTAATTTTGAAAAACATCGAAAGATTTTGTATTATCGATCAAAATCAGGAGTTGTAGATTCCGATAGGAATTTGGATTAATGATTAAAACATGTCGTATGATGGGTTAATTTGAACTTTATATGCCTAAATTTGACATTGAAAATGTGAATTATTTAATCAAATTATTTTTGAAGATGTTATCAGGAAAAATTAATTAAAGATGTAGATAAATAGTTGTTTTGTTATTATGTAAGACGAGTCGTCATAAGATGAGGAACGGTTGCTTTAGATATTGCGAAATATGTTAAATGTACTCACCAGATTAAAATTGTACTTTGGAAATTATTACAAAAAAATTATTTTTAATGATATTTGTAATTTTTTAAAAATAGGTATCGTGCGAAGATACGTGCGTGTGGTACGGGCAATGCGATAAAACTGACGAGGGACACGTTCTAAATTGCGAGTACAATGGACCACCGAAACCTTTCGATCCATCAGCCATTGACATTTTGAGAGAAACCTGTCCTGATATAGTGGATTCAAGCGGTAAACATTTTTCACATTAATCATCAAAACAAAATTAAAATAATTTTATACGTAGGAAAAGCACTTACGTGTTGCGATCTGGATCAAGTAAATACTTTCAGATCGAATGCGGCGATAGCAAAAGCGCTGTTAGCGAGATGTCCGTCGTGTTGGCACAATTTTCGTAATTACGTATGCACATTTACGTGCAGCCCGCAACAAAGTCGGTTCATGTATGCCCAGGAGACGAGGAAAGGCGATAAGGGTAATTGAAAAATATTATTTTTTTTACTGAATACTCAAATAAATTTTTCATTATTTCAGACCACAAGAATCAAAAGGCGATCGTAGCGTTAGAGTTGCTCGTCTCTGAGTTTTACACCGAGTCATTTTTTGACTCTTGCATCGGTGTTTCAAATCCATTGCTGGGAAATAAAGCCATGGATATGTTGTGCGGCCCTTGGGGAGCTGCTCTGTGCACCGGCGATCGGTGGTTGACATATATGGGTGATGTTGGCAATGGCTTTGCACCGTTTTTGATAAACGTCACGTATTGGAAGGAGAAAACAGTAAACGAACACGGTTTAACGTTTGAACCATTCGATGTACCCACTGCTAAGTGTAACGAACGGAGCGAGGTAATTATTCAGATAGGAAATACGAGCTAGGGTGCCGTTACATTTTGGTTAAATTTACAGAATGAAAGTGCATGCAGTTGTGTCGATTGCGAAGATTCTTGCCCGGCTCCACCGCCTTATCCACCGGATCCGCAGTCATTCAGAATATTCGGCTACGACGGAATTATCGAAATTTCTGTCCTCGTGTTTTTTGCTTTCTCTATTCCATTCGTCGTAATTAGCTTTATCGTTTTTAAGAAGATGGAGAAAAAGCGAGGTATTCATTTTTACTAAACTAATGATTGTTTAAAGCATCGACATAACGTGCAAATCGCCAACTTGTGTTCTAATCTCGCATTTTTTAATGCATGTTTTATAATTTTTCAAAAACTAATGGTTAGCGAGAGATGACTACTTGACTGCTACACTGATTAGTGATAAGAGGTTGGATTCTGGTAACGGGGAAATAAATGAAGAAATAATTCCTTTCACTGCGCTTTCGCGACAAAGTAGGTTTAACTACTAACACTGAAGGCTACTTTCTAATTTCTAAGGTGCAGGGAAGCAAATTTGCACCAGTTGCACTCGCACTACGTGGTCCTGAATCCAACCTGTTGTTCTTCCAACCTGATGTTTTAAAACATCAATCAGTTTTATTGTTAAAATGTGATTTTTTATTGGCTTTGGTTTATGTGATGGCACTTACTGTGGAACTTTAAAATTCTTACTAATATCGTAACTAAAAACCCTATATTTACAAAATGTTGAGTATTTTGAGTTTTTACGCAGCAGAAAACACCGAGTCCTCATCATCAGAATCCCGTCATAAACCATTGAAAGGTTTGTTTATACATCACTCATCGCATAATTTTTGAAAAAAAATTTTTTTTATTTTATTAGAAAATAAGTATTTTAATCGTTCCACAGTAATCTTTTGCAGTATATATATTCTGTGTTTATACATTTTGTCATGTAAACAAATCTAAAATACTTTTTTTCCTTTAACTTCAGCACGCGTAGCGAACAAAGCAGAAACGGGCACAGTAACATCAGAAACAGCAATAAACAACATCGATGAAATGGTTGGATGTTATACACGATTCGTTGCAGCTTTTGAAGAATCTATCAATCGATTTTTTACTGTGTGGGGGAAATTTTGTGCGACTCACACGTTGATCGTTTTATTTTGCGGTTTGGCCGTAGCCGCTGCGCTGACGAGCGGAGTTATATTTTTCAAAGTTATCACTGACCCGATTGAATTATGGGCAATGCCTACCAGTCGTGCTCGTGTTGAAAGGGATTATTTTGACGAACATTTTGAACCATTTTATCGAACCGAGCAACTAATCATAACACCAACCGATGATTCAAAGTTCACACCACCCGGTAAAGACGAAACGTACGGACCAGTGTTTAGACTTGATTTTCTGTTACAGGTATTCCATTCCTTACAACAGTCAAAGTATTATTATTATTATTATTATTTTATTTTTAGATTTTAGATTTACAGTTAAGCATTGAAGCACTAACCGCTGAATGGAACAACGAAACAATTACTCTTAAAGACACCTGTTTTGCACCTTTGGCTCCCGATAATAACGAATGTACTGTACAGAGTGTGCCTAATTATTTTCAAAACAATCAGACCTTAATGGAAAAATCGAATTATTTGGACATATTGCAAGGTTGCTTTCGGTAATTATTATTAACTGCGTTAGTTTTATTAATTATGTAATTTAATGAAGTTTAATTTTTGCAGAAATCCAACTGGACCTACGTGCTTGGGAACGTATGGTGGCCCCGTTTTTCCTTACGTGGCACTTGGTGGTTTTGAAGGAAAGGATTATTTCAATGCAACGGCTGTAGTTATCACAATTCTCAACAATAACTATTACAACAGTTCGGATAAACTTGAAAAAGTAATGGCGTGGGAAAAAGTGTGAGTATTTAATGATATTAATTTGGGATGAACTTATTTATTTATTTATTTATTTATTTAGATATGTGCAGTTTATGAAAGAATATAAAAACTCAAATATGACAATTGCATTTACATCCGAAGTATGAAAAATGATTTTTTTTTTAATTTAATATTATCTTTATAATCGTAATTTTAATTGCAGCGCTCCATTCAAGACGAATTAGATCGGGAAAGTAAATCTGATGTCAGCACAATACTCATTAGTTACATTATCATGTTTGCGTATATTTCTATTGCATTGGGGCAAGCGAATCGCTTAAATCGTCTACTGGTAAATTAAATTTAAATTTAAATTTCCTACTACGTAATTTTATCCTCGAATATTTTTTGCAGATTGATTCCAAAATTACACTCGGTTTAAGCGGAGTTTTAATTGTTTTGCTCTCTGTTGGTGCATCAATTGGATTTTTTGGTTACGTCGGTTTGGCTGGAACTTTAATCATCATCGAAGTCATTCCGTTCCTCGTGCTAGCTGTCGGTGTCGATAATATTTTTATATTAGTACAAACTTATCAGGTAAAAACTTCATATTTAAAAAAAAAAAATGAAAATACCATTACATTTATCAATTAAAAAATAATAGAGAGATCGAAGGCAGCCAACGGAATCGAGAGAAGAGCAAATTGGTCGAATTGTTGGTGAAGTGGCTCCCAGCATGCTTCTATCTAGTTTTTCAGAATCGTGTTGTTTCTTCTTGGGTGGATTATCGGCGATGCCTGCCGTTAAAACATTTGCTTTATACGCCGGAATGGCTTTATTAATTGACTTTTTTCTACAAATTACATGTTTTGTCAGTTTATTAGCAATGGATGTTCGAAGGCAGGAAGTAAGGTTCAACGATATTGAAGCTTATACAGCTTGCAATGACAATTGAAATATTTGCAGAACAATAGGCTTGATATATGTTGTTGCGTAAAAGGCTCTAAAGCAGACCCGTCTGAGTACAGTGAAAGCCTGCTGTTCAGGTTATTTAAAAACTTTTACGCTCCATTTTTATTGAAGCCACCTGTAAGGGTTGCAGTGGTAAAAAAATATTTTTTTTGTACTTTTTAAATTTATTATCATTAATTTATAATTTTTTATTACGTTTTAGATTGTGCTTTTTTTCGGTTGGTTGTGTAGTTCAGCAGCTGTGATTACTAAGATCGAGGTTGGATTAGATCAAGAATTGTCTATGCCTGAAGTAAGTACATAAATAAAAAAAATTTATTTTAAAATTTAAAAGTAATGATTTTTTTTGTCCTCGAAGGATTCTTTTGTTCTTCGTTATTTCGAGGCACTTAAAGAGTATCTTGCAGTCGGTCCACCCGTCTATTTCGTAGTGAAGGAAGGATATGATTATTCCTGGTACAAAGCGCAAGACCAGCTTTGCAGCGGCTTGGGATGCGGCGTGGATTCGTTGTTAATGGAAATTCGTTTTGCCGCTAAACAATCGAAAATGTTTGATCAATTTGTTTAATTTAATTTTTGTAAAAATTAAAAAAAATATATTTATTTTATTTTAGAACATACATTGCGCAGGAATCGCAGTCGTGGTTAGATAGTTACGAAGCTTGGGGAACGGGTGGTGATTGTTGTTGGCAGAAAACGCCTACTGGAGGAGGATATTGTCCAGAAAAGAAATCTCCTCCATGTTTTTCTTGTAACATTCAAACTGAGGAACATAATAATGCCACTCGGATTCGATCCGATAACTTCATTGAATATTTACCTATTTATTTGGACGAAAATCCACCGAAGGATGCGGATGCAAAATGCATAGGGTAAGTTTACGGAGTAAATTATAAATTTGTGTTCTAAAATTTGTTTTGGTAAATGCAAACGTGAAAATTAAAATTTTAATTTATTTCTATTATTAGTGGCCATGCTGCGTTTGCGAGCGGTGTACAGTTAATAAATGACAAGACTAGGATTGGAGGTATTTCTTTTTACTCGTTTTTATTCATGGTTTTTGCATTAACAATTTCTTCTTAGCCACTTACTTCATGACGTATCACACAATTCTGAAGTCGTCCAAAGATTATTTTAGTGCACTGAAATGGGCACGATATTTATCGGAAAGAATAACGCAAACAATTAATCAAAATCTTGAAGAAGGAAACGTTGTATCCTACGAAGTTTTTCCTTATAGGTATAACGATAAAATTGAGGAAATTTGACTGTTTATTGTTTATTGTTAACTGTTTATTGTTATTTTTAGTATTTTTTATGTATTTTATGAGCAATATTTGACGATGTGGGAAGATACCATTCAAAATTTGGGCATTTCGATCGGAGCCATATTCATCGTATCATTTATTCTATTAGGTTTTGATATTTTCTCGGCACTTATAATCATTGCCACCATTTCCATGATTTTAATGAATTTAATGGGGCTCATGTATTGGTGGCATATTCAGTTGAATGCCGTTTCGTTAGTCAATCTTGTTATGGTAAGTGAAACGATGCGAAAATAACCGAGTGACGGACGGGTTTTATTCGTTATATTTTCTTCACAGGCGGTTGGTATTGCGGTCGAGTTTTGTTCCCACATAACGCGAGCGTATGCTGTAAGCGTACAGGATACACGTTTGTTACGAACCAAAGAAGCAATAGTCAATATGGGATCATCGGTTAAAAAATAATAATAATAATTAATGATTAAATTTTGATTGATTTTAATTTTAATTTTTTAAAGGTTTTATCGGGAATCACATTAACAAAGTTTGGAGGAATTATTGTATTGGCATTTGCCAAATCACAAATTTTTCGAGTATTTTATTTCCGAATGTATTTGGGAATTGTACTGATTGGTGCATCGCACGGGTTAATATTTTTACCAGTTTTACTCAGTTATATAGGTAAGATTCTCAATCATTTTAAATTCAAAATGTATAGTTGAACACAACCAAAATCTCAACATTTGAATCCGGTATTAACTGCAATCGTGGACATAAATGAATGAATGAATGAATGAAATTTTTTTTTAAAATATTGTACATAATTTCAAATTTTGAGGTTTTCTTTGGAGACTATTAATAGAATGTTACGAAAATTATTATTCCTATTGATTGTGCACGAAAATGCTCGTGATATAGTTGCTGGAGTACCGTAATAACTGATTATATGATTTCTTCGCTTTCTAGTACGTACAATTTGATAGAAATTTTTTTCTTTTAGGCACTTTCGTTTGTATTTAAGTTTCCGCTATTTCATGATAATTTAGAGTTTTATTTTTATTTTGTTGACTCAATTCTCCCGTTATTAGGACCCATAGAATGCTCAGAAATAGTTTTGATTTTATTTTACACATTTTTGCACAAAAACTTGCTTGAAAAGTTACATTTTTGAGTTTTTTGAATGTTTAGTGGTCCCGAGTCGATATTCCTGATTTTTACTATTTACATTGCCCTTTTGATGTAGGTCCTCCAGTGAACAAGAAGAGATATCTTGAACACCAACAAGTTTTATTAAGGCAGTCATATCACAGCGTAGACTCTGACAGCAGTTCGTAATGTGAAAGCCCCAAGTAGGACTCACATTTAATTTAAACTTTACAAAAATAAAGTAAAGGTTTTTAACTTATATGTTCTCAGCTGACAATTTACTTAATTTTATTTTATTGCCAATGATTTATATAATTTTAACTCTCATCTGAATTTGTATACTAGCATTGTAAAATAAAATTGCATTATGTTTTTAAATATATATTCTTACCTAATCGAATTATTGTTTATTTTTTAGTTTAGCTTTTATTTTTCCTTGTTTTCCCCCTTCCCCCACCCCCACTCAAATAATATGGGTTTATTTTTTTCTTTGTCTTATTTTATTTCGTTTCTAAAATTTTATTCTTGCGTAAATTTCCACATTCCAGAAAAGGTTCATTTTGCTGTTTCTTTTTATTTTGTTTTTATTTGGTTTACGAATAAAACACTTCTTTTATTCTGGTGTAGTTTAGTCGTTACCGGTGTTTTTTTTTTAACATCTTATTTCTCTAGTTTTACGGTTGTAGAAATTGTTTTCTTTAATTCTCTTTTTAACATTTTTTGTAGGTGGGCCTGGAAGACACGCAGATCTGTCTACAAAGACAAAACATAGCAGTAATGTACAAAACGATTCCCAGCTTAAAGGAAGAGTAAACGCTGGAATCCAAAATACTGCTTCTTCTCATCTATGATTAACACTTTATTAGCACTCGTGGGGCATTTACTCATTTTCACTATCCACTTAGTCTTCCACGATTCAATCAATCGCGTTGAATTTTGTACAAACTGTTTTACATTTAATTTAATCAATTTGAAAATGAAATTTGCAACAATATTCTAATTATTCCAATTTTGTATAAATGACATTCCGCTTGATTTTGTTATCGCTGCAAATCAGATATTTAATTTTCCTCACACCCAAAAATGTCCGCTTTTATTAATACTCACGTTATTACGAAATCATTATTGGATATTCAACGAATAATGTTTTTAAATTTAAAACTCAAATTGTTGCAATAAACTATCGTTTGAATCTCCGATTTCCAGTTTTATTTTCGTCTTTTTGTTATTAGTATAATAATAATAAAAGAACTTCCTGGAAGTGCCCGCATTGGGTGGGAACAAATTCTAATTTCTCCCACCTGATGTCGCTGACGAAAAATGTTTATTCTCTGTCATTACGTAGTTCTAGTATTATACCTAGGACGAATACAAGATTATACTTAAGATAAAACTGCCTTCACCGTGCTCGTTTTAATGTTTCCATTAGAAACAACATGGCAGTTGACCTCTTGATGCCATCCGTCGAAACAACACAATTTTGGAAATGAAAACAGGCGACTCGGTACATTAAACTGGGTAAGTAAAGTAGTTGTCCCGTTGCTTAGAAACACATGGCGTCGTTATTTTAATTAGCATTGCTCACATTCCATCTGCACTTTTGTTTAATAAATAGCTTTAATCGAGATTCCTATCATGACCCACATTTTTATTGTTCGCCCGCATAGCGTAACAACAAAAAATAAGCCAATAAGTTACGCTTCGCGTGTTACGTGTAATCACGTAACGATGTGAGTCATTTCATAATAAACTTACTTGACTGTCTGGACTCTGGATACTTCGGCATAATCACGTGATGACTTTATTTCTTGTATTTTTGATCGATTTTTGTTTTAAATCAAAATTGATGTTATTTTGTTACGTAATATCTAGTTTACAATTTATTCGATGCCTTGTGAAATTTAAATTGATGGAAATAGATGTCATCAATGATCTATTTATGTCGCAATTCGAAGTTGAAATGGGAGACATTTTAGTGGCAATTTCAGTGGGCAATAATAAATTTTATAACTGTAATTAATCGATATACATACCTGTTTGTTCGTACCTGTTTATCGAATCAAATTCCATTTATTTTTACTTATTAATGTCCGAGCTAAAAAAATATATTGCGTGATAATTAACTAGTTTTGTATTCTCTTTGATTTTACAGGTTTACTACATACGAGACTGGACAATACTTTTCTTCACCATGCACTAAATGACTTCTGAGCAAACCCAAGTAACTCATGACCAGGTTGTTATTCCAAGCGTCTTTTCGCTCGCTCCAACGAACATGAGAACATGACTCATTTATTTTGGATAAAGTTATGATTAAAAAAGAGATTGAGGCCCAACTTATCTGCACGGTCATACAATTCTTTTGATAAAAATTTTTTGATAATAATTTTTTGTTTTTGATTGGCTCACAAAATGAAATTGATAAATCCATTATATTTTATTTATATATATATATATATTTTTTATTTTTTTATATTAATGGTGGTGTAGATAAGCCCCAGAAAGGGTTTAAGGCGGTATTGATTTTAGCCGCGTGACCTTAGTGATTTCGCTCGCAAAATGAAAGTGCAATCACATTTTCTATGCTTGGAAAGAGAAATCTTACGGGAATTTTTACTTTGTCTAAAAATAGTTTGTGCATTTGCAACATGTAGCTCTTAGTTCGTCACATGTTTTCTATGACGGATATAGATCTTAACTGTTCAAAATATATCCTTATTAGTTCAGGCAAAACCTGTCAATTTTAATTATCAACTACTGTCATTACAAATTAAAAACAGTTTTAATTTTTTTTTTAAATTGATTATATAAAATATAAATAAGCAAAAAAAAAAATGCAAACATTTTTTATTTTTATTTTATTGAAAAATTCGAAAAATTCACATTCTAACTTCAATTCATGCCTGCACGCACGTTGTTGTTGTTGTTGTTTTTTTTTTTTTTTTTTTACTGCCGATGCGAAATGTCAGGCAAACTTTACATAAGTGGACTACTAAGTATCTTTGATGAAAACTAACAGCAAGGGGGCTCGAAGGCGATACCAGATGGAAGTAAAATTAGTTATTCTGAAAGGGTAAGGACAAAATAACAACGAAACACGTGACTTTTTTGTCTCCCCGTTCCCGAATATTCTCAATGATTAAATTTTTGAAGTCTTGTAAATAGTCGGAGAAAAAAAAAATGTTCAAAACATGTTGAGCAAGATGTTTTTCACGTTAAAAAAATATTGATAATAATGCAGCGGTTCATTTTCTGTTGATACGTTCGATATTAATTAAATTAGCGGATTAAATGAAGCATCGGTAGTACGTGATCGATTATGGGCATACAAATTGCCCCTTATTTCTACCACTAACCACCCGAGCGAATGTTATTTATACGGAACATTTATTATTTGTAAGGATTTGTTTTTGAGGTGTAACGTTGCATGCTCTAGTTTTTCTAATCTAAATCGCTAGCCATTCGGTGACTTAGCTAATGGAATGACCAATCCATTATCCATAAATGTGATTTGCCATTTTCGTTCGCGACCGGTTTGTAAAAAAATAAGTTGCTAAGCAACAACATCCGGGTGTTTGTTATTTGCAGGCTGGAGCAGCAGCTCAAGGAGCGATGGAAGCTGGAGGTGCTACCGCGGTAAATGCGAATTTCGACGATTTTTTACAAACTGGACGGACAGGACGACGTAATGCCATGCCGCATATTATGACCGAAGGTGCGGCGGTCGGAACTGGGGATTTACCTTGTGAAATGGGAAAACTCTCGTGTTCAGGTACGGGTAATATTTCTTACCAAAAATGATTCATTTTATGGCATTGCTCATTGGGAAAATACACTATTACGATGAAATCATTCTGCGTTTAATTTAATCGAGCTTTTAATGAGTTTTTTCACTTTGGACGATATTGCATTTGATGTTTATTTTTAATGCGCGAACAGACTGAGACTGTTTAAGCAGGTGATGCTATTTATTGTATACCATATACAACTTGTGCAATGTTTGGGGTGAATGAACTTTGGTTGGAAGAATCTTTCTCTCGTTTCAATCGATATTCTTGTAAAGAATGTGTTCGCAAAACGGATGCGGTGCGATTTTTCAATTGTTAATGAAGAGAAGTGAGATTAATACATCGCAACGTGTAGCAAAGTATTGTTTTTTTGGGTTCTGGAATTTAGTGATTTTGGGAACACATCGAAGTAATGAATCGTGTTTTAAGGGATCTGAAGATGTTTTGATGGTTCGGGATGTAATTTACGTGGCAATAGGGAGGAAATAACGAGAGTATTTACTGATAAATGCAATCGATCGTTTGCGTAATGTCAATTCTTGAAAGTGCATCTAATTTTAACAAATCAGGAAATCAATTTACTGCTGGTTTTTATTTTTGTTTGTTGTTTACCGAAATAATAAAAAATGATTCGGACATTTATCTCCTTTTTTTTGTATTGATCGAATCAATCAATTTTATTCCACTTGACGTTGAAGTGAATTTTTTTAAATAATTTTTGTGTGATGAAATCATATTTACAGCAAAGTCGAGAAATTATTTGGTTATAAATAGACCAATTATTTAAAGGTTGGTTTTGAAATGCACAATCAAGTAGCGAGGGGTGTGGTTAGGTTGCCACTTGGTGAAAGCATTTTAGTCTACCGATCGAATTCAAATATGTAATATGTAATATTGTGAGGTGTGACCAGCACACGGTACGAGGTCAGTGGTTTCGCTACACTCGTCGAGATGAGTGAATAAATAAATATATTTACGGGCTGCGAAGTGGCAAAGTAAACCAAACATGAAAAATTCATTGAAATCGTATCCGTAGCGGTCAGAAAAGTTGTAATTAAGTTAAAAAAATAAATTGTATATTTTTTTTTCTTCGTAGATCCTTCATCGAGTACGGGTGAAGCGAGTGGGAGTTCACAAGCCAGTTCGATGCCTGCGAACGGAGAAGCGGAAGCACCTCAAGCTTAGACTTCGAAATGAATGACTTTTCTACATTTAGTGAATCGACTGAACTTTTTTAAAAACAGAAAAAGGAGCAAAATCTACGACAAATGGATTTTCTAAGTGTTTCCAAAGGACGTGTACATAAACGTACGGGTTTTTATATGAAATTGTTGAAGGATGTTGAGTTTGATTTCGAATCTTATACTGTAGAAGTGAATTGTTATTTATTGATTCATTTCTTCCCCTTCGTCGTCGCCATTTGGTGACATTCCTAGGACAGCTTTTTAGAGTATTTTTTTGTTTCGTTTAATTTTTGTTGTATTTTACCGTTTAGTTATATAACACTATACTGTCGAGCATTTGTGAGTTTTACGTAACCGTAACCTAGTTGTTTACAACTTTAGAAAACCAAATTCTATTTCTACAACCGAAGAAACTTAGTTCGAACGATTTTTGACGATATTACGTTTTGTACAATCGGTGTACTCTAGGATCTGAACTCTATACTCTTTATTTATTTTAAATAATTTAGACAGCTTACTTTGTCGAGCATCTATTCACGATAACGAAAGCATAATTCATGTTTAGCGATTTTTAACGAAGTAAAACAAAAAAAAATAGGGAAAAAATTCATTGGTGGCTCATTCGGCGCAGATCGCACCATTGTAAACGATCTAAATGTGATGAATATTTTTGTTTATTGTACTCATAAGTATATGAAACACTAAGGAGAAAATTTCAAATAAAAAAAAATCGTTTTAAACGATTATTTGGATTTCGATTTTTTGTGTTTATGATGTTTGCGGTGATGCTTGCGATGCTCCTCTTCACGTCTATCAAAAATCAACGTTCAAAATTAACATTTACAATGTTTCTACGATTTAATAACGTATCCTCCAATTAAGAGCCGCAGCTGAAAGTGCCAGTTTGGAATAAGAGCCGCGGCTCTTATTTGGAGAAATAAGGTACTTACTTTTCACGTTTGTGTTTGCGTTGATGCGACGATTCGCGCGTTCTCTCCTCGTCGTGAGAGCGTTTACTCGATCGGGACCGTTCGTTTCGTTCTTGCCTATAAATTGTGACAAAGTTAATTTTTTGGATCGATAATTTTTAAACTTCCGTTCAACCTATGCGATCTGCTTTTATTGTTGTCAGATTCTTCAGATTTTATAACGAGTTCTTTAGCGTCTTCTTTGCTCGTATCGTCTACATTTTCCGACAGAACTTCCATTTGGTTTTGGATTACTTCTCGCATCACCTTAAAACGGTAAGAAAATTGGGTATTTTTTCTTTTGTTTGTATAAAATTAATAATTCTTTACTTCCGTGTATGACTTCTTAGTTATGTGAACGTTTTTAGCGCGATAAGATTGACGACGACGCTTATAATCGCGGTGTTCCGCAATCATCTCGAGTTCACTTTTAGGTTTTCCATCGCCGGTATCTGTTGAATGAAGCAATTGGTACGCAGGTTTAAATTTGCGGAACAAATAACTTACCCCTTTTTGCTTCAATCGTGTATTGTAGATCCTCAAACTTCACTAGAGATTCTTTCTTTATTTGTTTCATTTTATCAATAACAAATTCATAAATAGCGAGTCGTTCCCTCGGAGTAAACTCCGTAATAACCCGATCCATCGTTCGAGGAACACTTCGATCCACAGACGCTGTATAATTAAGAATAAACAAACGTTAGCTCGAATTATTCGGTTGCAATATTCAAATCGTGCTCTTTTTTGCGTATTTTTTACAAGGATACAATTAGTTTTCAATAATTTTAACCCCAAAAGGATATTTTTAGTTCGCCAATAATTACTTAACCCAAAAGGATATATCCATATTTGCATTTAAAGAATTAAATTAACGCTTTAGGTTTAATTAATTCGAACAAAGGATATTATTTGGATGAAAGTATAATTGTGTAACTAATGCCACAGAAATTTTCACTCACCATCACTGCAAAAAATAATTGAATTAAAATTAACGATTCGTATCAATCGAGTTTTATATACTTGGGTTGATTGCCAGTATACCAAACAATTTTCATTCTTTAAATTTTTATTTTTTTATTTTTTATTTTACTTACCAAAAGATTGATCACCGGAATTCGTCGCTGCATCTGTAAGTATTTTCGATTGCATAGCTTTGTCTATTAAAACGGGAACAACCGAAGTTGAGTTTTGATAGAAAAAATGAGAACTCGGTAAAGCTTTCTCCTAAAAATAAAATTAATATTGAAAAGTTAATTTTGCACTAAGTTATTAGTTTTCATTAAATATACAATTTCTTCTTTCGAGTAGCCCTCATTTTTCCAAGCGCAAATTTCTTTGTGCTTCTCTAACGAAGCAGCTGGCATCACATGGCCTGGATTAAACGGACATCGAACTTTGGGTGAGGATAAATCCTGTCAAAATAATAATAACAAGTTGAGATTAATCTAGTAAGTGTTCGCAGTTTTGTGTGTAATTACTTTGCACAAACTGTCCTTAGTCCATCCGAATTTATCGAGAAAACTATCGATGGAATGCTTAGCTGAACCTATATATTCGTCCAAATTATCAACAAATGCTTGTCTATCTTCCGTTTCCGTTTTATTCGCCAAATCGTCTTCGTTCATGTTAAATATAATGCTAAAATGTCTCGTGTCTTTATAAATCCGCCATTTTTTTCGTAAACAAAACGTGTCGGCTGCGAGACTGCGATGCCGGATAGTTATCGAATAGTCGATATTATCCAGATCACAAAGACCGAGGTAATTGTATTAATTTAAGCACGTTTTATATTGTGGTTTTTCTATTCAGGTATTTTATTATTATATTTTTTAGGGTGTTTTATTTAGTTTTCCCAAAAATAATTTATAATTTAAACTTTCGACGAGCAAAATTTGAAATTTTGTTTTTGATCGGTATCGACTGCTTGCAGTCGATAAAACCATCCCACCTAACTGTGACGTCGGTGAACTCGGGTCTTGATATGTTAATCATTCGGATCCAAAATGGCACGAACAAGCTCGTTGTATATAAAAAAAGGTAACTAAAACTGTGTTTTCGACATTATAATCATTGCTTTCACGAAATTATTTTAAAAAGTAAAAAGAAACATAATTTTTAATAAAACTAATATAAATAAATTTATATTTGAATACACACCTTTAAATTATTCTTATGTAGATATATTTGGCCCTGGTCAAAGTGAGGCGTTATGGAGGAGTTACTGATTCCGGTTGACATTATATTGCGTTACTGTAGGAGCTAATTTGACAGGTAAACGGTCCTATTTTAGCCAGTTTAAAAGTCGGAATAAAATTAGACGGATTTTAAGAGGTTATCGTGTCTATTACACGTCTGCTATCTCAGATTGGTGCACCTAACCGGGTACCACGAACTGATGACCTTGCGAAATCTTAATTCTCGCCAAGAAAAAAAATATTACCTCCAAAAAAATTACAAAATTTATTATTTATTCTGCAAATTTGCAGAAATTAAGTACCATAATAATGGGGTAGGGGAAATTTGTGATTTGGAAACAACACATGTTTTTTTTTTTTTTTTTTTTTTGATAAAAACATTAATTATTTGACTATTTTGCAGATTTCACGTAAAGTGTGCTTCCATTTGACAATGACGACTCCAGTTGTTGCAGGAAGACGTAGAACTACGTCTAAATTGCATTCAGCTGCTGAAGATCAAGCATTGGATATTGTAGCTAAAGAGGTACTTATGGCAAATTTATGAACGAAAATATAAAATTGTGTATTTTTAAAAAAAAATGGTGTTGTTAGGAAGTGATGTAACGATTTGTTAGCTATTTTTATTATTTCCTCAAAAGCAGGAAAAAATAGTAACGTAAGAAGCGTGGTTACAGAATTTGTAGTGTATAATTAGCTCGTTAGATGACGCTAGACTAGATTTGGTTTGGTTATTTAGCCAACAGTTGGCGCTAGAGTTGCGTGAAGTTGAATCGTGGGGTCGAGTGACAATAAATACAAAATAGAGTGTAAACGGCATTCATTCGCTAATAAAACACTTTCCAAATACAGTTAATGTTTTTGGGTAATAATACAATACATTTTACGTATTTATACAGAATTTTAAATTTAAAAAAAAAAAAAATTATTGTACGAGCCATATTGTAAAAGTCGTCTATCAACATTTAAAAAAAAAAGTTCTTTTGTTATTCAATTTTAATGAAAATTAACTCGTTGAAGGAAAAACGACTCGTGTTTGTGCACATTGTAAACTAAACTCGTAATTGAACAATTTGTCCAGTCACTAGTTACTAATAGCTGAACGAATATTTCGAGCGCATAAAATGTTGGCAACTTCCCCCAAATGTGATGCAATAAACAACAATAACACTCTTCATTTGGAGTTAAATGTTCCCAAATGAACACTTTAGCACTGAAATATTGAGCAGCAAAATAAAATTAATCAGTGCAAACTCCAACCCCCCTCACTCACCGATGCGATATTTTTAATGCTATTTCTGTCTTAAATAAAACTTAACATTTTGTGGTTCCATAAATCTTAAGTTATTTGCTATTCCATACCCTAATAAGACACGTGTGGGAGGAGGAATATAAAAAGTGTTTAATTAGCAAAAAAAAACTGTGGAACAAGTTGAAAAAAAAAACCAAATATAATAAATTAGAATTTTTATTTTTAAAAAAATTTAAGATAAATCAAGCACTATTTTCGACTTTAATTGACAAAACCAACGCGTAAATTAAGCAAAATGCACGTTATTTAGTAAAATATAAAGGAATACTCACTGTAACTTTGATCGGTGCGCGGACACGATTTCTTTTGATTTTCTACCTGCGAGATCTAAATTTAGTCCGTAGTATTGAGCAAATGAAAGTGGTGTTGGTGTTGCCTTGATACGTTGGTTCGAGTGATTTGTTAGCGCGCCGCAAGGTTGCAACTTGCGAGGAAGCAGAGCGTAGAAGAGCTGCGTGAATCACTGAAAGGAATTCACCCACTTAGGAAATACTTTCTTGTTGACATAGAACTAACAGACGAGTGCAGATGCGGGCGAGTGACTAGAGCTTCGTTGCTTATCATTCCAAATGGTTAGAAACTCGATGATTGACGCAAAAATGGATCAGTTGATTCCAGCCTTGCTGTATATAAAAAACTATAGAGGCACTCGTTTCCGGTCATCAGATTCGGTTTCTGTAAGTCTAGAATTCTGCTTTACATTCTTGTTTTTATCCCCTCGACCCCACGCGTTTCGAAAAACAAAAATGTTTTATATTTTGGTTAATTTTTAATGGAATTCAATGCGTTAACTTTGGATTTAAATACGAATATTGGCTGGCGATGAAATATGATAATGTGCATAGGGTGATGAGAATTTATCACTAGCTTCGATGATGTCAGATAAGATTCGTGCGGACATAATTATTTGACAATTACTCGGCGCGCTCGATATATTACTACTGATAATATCTCGCAGCTTTAAGAGTTGGGAGCAAAAAAATGTTGCAGTCACTCGGTTATTTCTGAATGTCCGTGGAATAGTGTTGGGTAGGTAATTTGGTATTTTGAAATTTTTTTTCTTCTTCTTTTAGTCTGTTTGGTTGCATTCCGTTCTATGTGCCAAGACATTTCGTGTGAATACAAGGCAGTGTCAAACATTGGCACCTGCTGAAGGAAATCCTTACAACCCAAACTGTCAACAGCAAATTCAAAAGTCGGTTCGATTGAGTTATTGATTAATAAAAATGGAAGAATTTGGCCAACAACTCGCAAAGGAGGCCAAATAACTAAATTTTTTTTTTTACGGTTTTATAGTGGACAATAAATCTGTTTGCATTTTGATTACAATTTATTTAAAGATGTTTTATACATGTTTTTGGTTTATTGCCAACTGATTCTGAGATTGAAAGACAATGTTTTGATACGGATTTGCTTCAGTTGTTAATCGTATTTCTTGTCTTAAGATTAACAGATTGCAAAGTATGTCAGTTTGTTGCACTTAAATGATTAACTCTTTTTTTTTGTTGTTGTTGTGTGTAAATAGGCGGAAACTCGTTTAGCAGCGAGGAGAGCAGCCAGAGCTGAAGCTAGGGACATTCGTATGAGAGAGCTCGAAAAACAACAAAAAGAGGTAATTAGTGATAACTGAATTACGTAATCAATTGTCGCGAATTAATCATCGGATAAAAATGTGACGGAAGATAAATTATCAGCTGGAATTTAGTATCAATGTCTATTTCGATGGAAGAATTTTTGCTTGTGTGTTAAATTCTTTTTATATTCGATAAAATTTAGCATTTTAAGTTTTGTCAATTTTGTCAATTTATAGGCTGACGAACAGAGCGATCGGCATTATGACCTGTTTCGAGATCCAGTTCAATCAGCGCGACAGGTAAAAGGAACTAAATCTAAAATCTAAACCTATTTTTAACGTAGAGTTGAAAGCAAAATATCAATTTACTTTTTATTTTTATTTTTACTCGTTGTATTGTGTGTCACGATAAATGGGATATGCAGTATATATTTGTTTAAATGATACTAATAGGATAAATGTTAATTAATTGTTAGGCTTCTACAAGGTCTGGTTCTCAGGGCGGGTCTTCCTACGCAGGTTCTAGAAGAAGTAGTGAAGATTCGACGGAAATGGACGGCCGAGACTTTAGGGTATGTAATGATACAAAATTGTTTTAGAATGGGATTTAATAATCTTTGTTTTGTTGATTTCTCAGCATCAGTTGAACGATTTGGAGGAGAAGTTTCGGAAAGCAATGATTAGCAATGCGCAGATGGATAATGAAAAATCCACTCTGGCGTATCAGGTAGATGTGCTGAAAGATGAGTTTGAGGAGCTGGAGGAGAATCATTTAGATCTTCAAAGAGAGCACAAATTAAAATGCAGAGTAAGTTACAAATGTATATTTGAGATATGAATAGTTTTTGTTTATTTGTTTTTCTGAATTTGCAGGATCATGACAAACTTAAAAGAGATTTAGCTAGAACTCAAAAAGAAAACGAATCGCTTCAAGTTCAAGTCGTGCAGAGAGATAAATTAATTGAGGTTAAATTTAAAAAAAAATAAAAAAATTTTTAAATTTTTTTACAATCTGCTTGCATAAATTGTAGGAACACGGTTTAGTTGTAGTCACCGAAGATGGCGACGACGACGTGAGGCCTTGTAATTCTACCAATCACGCTGTTTCAGCAACGAAAGTAGCGCTAGTATCCCAAGAATCCGCGCACTTACTCGAGCAAGCCGGAGAAGGCTCTTTAGGTTATTTTATTGTGTATGTTACATTCAATGTGTATTATTAAAACATTGATAAATTACAGACGTCAGACTAAAACGATTTGCAGAAGAAAAACAAGACCTTATTGACGAGGTAATATTTTCTTTTTACATTAGAATCTTGCTGCAGGAATAATTATACTTTTATACGGGTTTGGGAAGTGTTTAATTTATTGTTCTTAGCATTCATTCTCTTTATAGCTTCTCTTGTGTTACCATTTTGCCTATTTATTAAATGAAATCGAGAGTAGCATGCAGGTAAAAGATCTGGGACTTATTTTATCAACCTCTTGCTACTTTTTCTACCGTTTCTTGGTGGTTAGTGTGGATTTGTAGGGAATTTTTAGGGAATAATCTGTTGGATTTTGTGTTTTTGTACGTGGTTTAATAAATAAAATAAAAATATTGTTTTTGTTTCTAATTTTTCAGATAAGAAGGTTGAAAATTGATTTAGAAGATGAACGGCAGAAGAACAGTAAAATTGAAAAACTTAGTTCTCAGGGTCATCATACGAATGGACCCGACATGAAATTTTTAGAAATGCAAAGTACTTTTATTATTAATTTGGTTTATTAGAAGGAATAAAGGTTAAACTAAATTTTTTTTTATATTATTATTTAGGAGAAGCAAATAAGCAAGTTAGCGACTATAAATTTCGATTACAAAAGGCTGAACAGGAAGTAACCACACTGCAGGGCAGTGTAAGTTTTTCCAACTAATTTTTCGAAAGGTTTGGTGTTAATATTTATTCTGTGCAGGTGGCACGTCTGGAAAGTCAAGTTACGAGATTTAAAAGTGCCGCAGAAGCTTCTGAAAAAGTCGAAGATGAATTAAAGGCTGATAAGCGCAAATTTCAGCGTGAAGTTAGTTTTGCATTTATACTTGTGAAAAAATTTTATAATTTATTTAAAATTTTTTTTTTTTTTTAAGTTACGTGAAGCCCAATCTCGAATCGAAGAACTGGAAACGTCAAACAACCATTTGCAAAAACGTATTGACAAATTGAAATCCGTTAGGAATACATTTGTAAAATAGGATTCGGTGTGGCGTTTTTTAGTTTGTTCGCTTTTAATTTTTTGTTTGATTATTTTGTTTATTCAGTATTGATGAAACATCAAGAGCTGGGTAATAGCTAAACAATTACCAGTGGCATTATGCGTATTCAGGCACTAAAACGTTTTACTAATGCATAATATCCAAGTGCCAAACTTAAAAAAAAAAAAAAATTTTCTTTAGTTTACATTCAAATCTGTAAAAGCATTTTAGTGCCATGTCATTTTTTTTGTTGTTTTTGTTACATTTTTATTGCATTTGGGTTGAATTTTGTGGTCGAGTGACGTCAATGAATTGTTTTCTTTGTTTATAACTAGTTATACAAAACAACACGATGCTTTTACAAATGGTGCTTTTTAATTTAAAGTATATCTTTTTTCTCCTCATTAATTTAAACTTTTCCTGGAACATATCAATGACACCTTGAGTTTGATCTGTTTTTTTTCTTTCTTTCTTTTCTAATAACTACATTTCTGTTTTGTTTATAGTATACTTCTAACCTGACATATCCTTTCTTCCGCATGCTTTTTCTGCTCTACAGAAGTGTTAATTCATCGCAAACCAAATAAATTGAAAACTAATTTTAAATCCTCTTACCGTAAATGAACTTAGCAAAAACATTGGTGAATTATGTTGAGAAATTTGTAATGTAAATAGAATTGGGTTTTTGCTTAAGTGAATGTAGTTGTATATTTTTATGTATATACCTATCCTATTAGTACAGTAAAAAAAAAAAAGCGTTTTCGTTGCTAGGTGTTTGATTTTAATCATTTTGGTGGATAAATAATTGCTATGAACTTAAAAGTGAATCGAAAATGCGAGTGTAGATTTTGTCCTTTTTGATTTTAATATTCGAATTACGTGAAGATTTGGTGTTGCTTTACATTTAGAGGTGGATTGTGTGAGATACTACCTTTCAAACTTTAGAATTTGTACATTTGTGTTATATTTTAATTTCTTATTTATGCTTATTATAAAAAAAAATGTATACATTTTTGCCGGAAACCAAAGCAAAAAGAATCAAAAATTGGTGAAATGGTCGAGAGTCGAGATATGGATTTGGTTTCTATTTTATATGGTTTCTGGTCAGTATTTGTCCATTTCTGTAAAACAACTTGGGATGATTTAATTTTTTCCAAGTTACAAACGAAATTGTAAATTGATTCTTGTAGAATCTGATATAATTTACTTCTGTTCTTTCATTTTCTGAACTACGCGTAATTCACACATTCTAAGGAAACTTAAATTTGGAAATGAATGAATGAATGCCACTCGGTTGAAAATTTAACTGAATTCACGGTGACAGTTTTATTTTAAAAAGAAGTGCCTATTCTTGCTTTTTATCCAGTATTTCTAGAAAGAAAATATTTTTAAAAATGCATGCGTTGATGGTGACTGTTTATTTTTGTTTTTGTTTAATTTTTCAAAAAAAAAAAAATACGGTATGCCTTTTTTAATTTATGTTTTTCTCCGTTTGTAAACATATGCAATTGAGCAAATTTCTAACTTAAAAGTAATATAATTTTTTGAAAGATTCTTTTTATTGATTGCAATAAATATTACAACATTTGGGGATTTTGATTTAATTTGTTAAGGAATCACAATTCATTGATTTTGTATTATCAGTAAACAGCGATTTTTCCAGGCATCAAAAACATTGAGTTTAAACTACAGAATATTACAAATCTTCTGAAATGATCGTTTATCGCTTTCTTTTTAGCTTTGGGTGTTTTTTTGAAGTGATGTTAGGTTTCTCTGTCTTTATTTCGTTCGTAGCACCATAACTTCTGTTACTGGTAGACAAGCTCGGCTAAATATTAAAATATCACATAGAATGATGGATGCCACTAGTGGGAAACGAACTATAAAGTATGAACTAATTCTGAAATTGTCTAATAATAATTTTTTTTTTTTTTTTTTTTTGCAGGCTATTTCCAGCAAAGCTCCCCAAGAGTACCCTTCAGTTCCCTATTTTAGTGTAATTTTAAACTGTAATCATTCGTTCAATTAGATTGAAATTGATGTACTGTAATATTCTCAGTTAAATATCTCGACTCGAAATAGTACTCATACTTCTTTTTTTATTACAGGCAAACTGTTGACATCAGACGAGCTGTTCCGATCCATTGGAGTAAGTAGATTCACTAGATATTTTATGATGAAAGTTAAAGCAGATTTGTTTTTCTAACTATGTAGTATGCCAAAACCAAACCGAAAAATCCCTGTCTGCGCACGCAAATGCAACAAATACATGATTTTTAAGAAACAATAACAGAGCATGGCACTACTCACTTGTGTGCATTAATTAATTTTGGATTTTTGTTTTTTGGCTGCAAAAAATAGAATTTAATGTTTGGATTTGGCATCAAGATACCGGCATTGACTGTAGACGTACAAAAATTGCTGGTTGCTGGTTTATTTTTATCACTAAACGTTGGTTTTAAGTCAACATCGATTGATTGACGAGACTGAAACAATGATTTAATTTTAAATATATATAGGGGAGTTAATCCGTGTGCTAAATTTACCTGAAGACAAGGTTGTTTTTGCCTCAGTTGTATTTGCGACAGTTGTTTTTGCATCACTTGTTTTCGCGTTATTTCATCCTGAAATAAAATGAAATGAAATTAATAGTATAAGTGCATATTGAAATGTGTGAAGTATGTATAAGTATAGTTGCGAACATAATGCGAGAATTTTATTTCTTCCGGTGTTCCAGGTGGCGTGTCAAAATAATAGTCCACTGTAGTCGGTTCAGTTTTCACAACTGGAAGGATCTGTTTTCTTTGATGTCCCTCAAAAGTTTTGCATTTTAACCAGTTACTACTAAAAGTTATTTCCACTGGATCGTCGTCATCCTTTAATACATACTCTTTCTGAATGAAAAAACTATAATCTTTTTGTAAAACTTTATTTCAATCCTACCTCTGTTAAATCGATAATTTCGGGTTTTATTTGACTTTCTCTAGTGGCACAGAAGACAGTTTCTTCCTATAACATTTTAGCAAAACATTAATACTTTGGGAGCGAGAGGTATTCAAGACGCATTTGGATTATATCTAAATCAGATTTAATCCAGAATCGGTTTCTTTACCACGACAATCGTCCTTAGTTGATGGAAATCAGACAAATGCTCTTGAAATGAATGTATATCCACCGTTTGGTTGCAGTAAATGCACCGAACTTTCTTTTCATCTGGCAAAGACTTTAAAATCCTTCTTATTACTCTTTTAGCTTTTGTAAAATTATTTGATTTTAGAGCTTCTACGAGAGCTCGTGACCCTGAATCCTGATTAATAATCTGGTGCTTCTTAAGAATGTGTTTGTCTAAATCCAAAGTAAGAGAACCGGGACAAACGCAACACTTCTGAAATAGCAATTTTAAGAAATATCTAGCATAGCCCAACACTAATTTAAAAATATTACTAGATTAATTTCGTTTTGGAGAGTTATGTCTGGCTCAATTTTGATTTTAAGGCTTTTAAAGTGCAGGTTATTCTGCAAACAGAATGTTCCAAGTTTAGTTTACTTACGAGTTTACAAGAAAAAAACCGAGTTACATTTTCGTTCTGAACAGTTATTGAACAAACTTTGTTTTCAGGTAGTAACACCGAATGCTACAATAGAAACAAAGCAGCCATATGAGCTTAATTTATATTAGTACGGTACGCAGCTGTTGTAGTCTTACTATTCTATTTGGTGAATCAGGTGGAGTCTCCCACACGAACGAACACTTCTTTTCTTGAGACGGTTCTAATTGATTCTCTATTTTTTCCAACTCATTCGTACTTGCGGCTGTTTCGTCTAATTTGCTCCATTTATTCATTTCAATTTGCATGCAGCTGTCTGTTTTCTGTACCTGGTGCCAATGCTTATAGTAATCATTTATAATCAAATTATCTAAATTGTTGCAATGTACTTGAGTAGCAGTGTTGTTCATAGCTATTGAATTGGTTTTGTAAGTTAGTTCGTAAGTTACTTCGGAATATTCTTTTGGATCATTAGCTTCTTGAGTCAACTCCTACATGCAGCGTAAAGCTAAATTAGAAAATAGAATTTGTAACGAAATTTCTTTACTTCATTAACAGCGGCAAAATAGGGAGCACTGTTCTCTTGGATTGTCATTGGTGATGATGTCGATATATGAGTTTCTTCGTTCACAGTTCTGCCAACATTACAATTTGCTCGACCGCTTCGTGGCTGTGGCGTTGAATCATATCTCAAATGTGCTTCATCGTTCATTGCACATCTTGGTAATGCTGGTAATGAATTTGATTTAGCTAATACGGGGGCGGTATCGCTTGATTCATTCGATTCTGCAGGTTGAGTCGATGTCAGTAATTCCCGAACATCATCACTAACTGATTTTTTAAGACCTCGTCCTGACCCTTTGGTCACTGGCTGTAATAACTTGCTATCTTTTAAAATGAAATATTTAAATAATTTTGAAGATTAATACTTTAAATTGCGGTGAATAGGGATTTGAGAAAACTGGAGCATCATCCTCATTTGTTAAAGATAAATTGTTTTTATCAGCCGGCTCTGGATCCTTGAAATAAAGATATTTAAGTTTTTTGTGAAAAATGTACGTAGCAGTATATCACTCTCTACTTCTAGAAGATATTTGAAAGCGTGGTAAATACTAAGATGTTTGTTGAATCCAGCCACATTAATCAGACATTTTGTTTTGCAAATTATACATTTGACATGTTTTGTTTGTGGTATGTTGGTTTCAATATGTCGAAGCAGCAATTTGGCCTGTGCCAAGTTGTTGTCTTTTAAAGTGATAGCCAATGCGCGGGCAAACTCTTGGTCAGCATTTCTTTTTTTATTACTTCTGTTTGAAGGTGGATGGAGTCTGTGTGCTTGTTGGATGTGTGCGTAGACATTTTTATATGGAAACCCAGGACAGGCCGGACAAGCTCGCTAAAAATATTAATTTTAACACATTTCCATATAACACAATCAATAAATTATTAGCAATAACTAGGTTGATTTTTCATACGAACTGTAAATTTACGTAATTCGTACAGTACAATCAAAAGAACTCACAATTCTGACAGCCGTCCTTTCCTTAGGCATTTTGAAAGTGTAATACAATAATAAGAACTGTCAGTTCTTCGATTGTTTTAATAATTAGATGACACGTCATTTGTTTAAAAATATTTCATGCGCTGGAGACGATTGCTGCCGATGCTGATCAATGATGCGTTGGTTATTGCAGTTATCTTTTTCTAACATTAAAAGTAAAATTAAAAAATGTCTAAGGCATTGCAGGAAGAAAGGAGCGAACCAATTTTTTTCTTTTAGAGGAAAATAATGGTAAGAAAATATATTATTTTCAAGCATGACTAATCCTCTTGTTTATTTCTTATTTAGCCTTATTTTATATATAAACTTATGCAACAGTTTGTGTCGCTTTATCGCAAGAGATTGCTGAACGGGTCGTTTACAGGATGAATTGTTTAACCTTTCGCTTTTATCAGGTGCTACGTATGTGAAACGATGATAATCGTTCGTAGCTGTTGTTTTTTTTAAATTCTGTTTGATAATGATCGATCTTACACGTCATTACATTGGATTGATTTATTAAATTTTTATTTTTCGTTTGAACGTTGGATATAAAACATCCGTGTTTCAAGATAACGGTGAAGCTGGATTTGAAACCTGTGGATATTGGATCAACATATTACCGGAAAAAGTGGGTGATCCAACATTCTTTTTTTGGACTATACCAATATGATCATCATTGACTGTCATTTTGATAAAATGTACGTAATTTGTGGCTCTTTGACCTTGGAAACAAAATTTACATGAATCGCAACTTGTTTGATTCGTAGCGTGTTATTTATATATAGGGTTTTTGTGGCATTGTAGTTTCTCTCAAGCTTTTTAAATATGGGAAATTTATTGCAAACGTTTATACTTGACACTGAAGTGAGGTAAAAAGTCGTCCGATTATTATAATCCAAAATTTATTCATGTTTGCTATTTTTCAGCGGTACAAATGAAGATATTTCTGACGACAGGTGGGAAAGTTTAATAACAAAACAGATTAATAAGAAAACTGCATTAGCTGCTTACGCAGCAGTTGTGGTGAGAATATTTTTTTCAAAAAAATAAATAAATTATAAATTTTTAACACATTTTTTTTCTTTGAAATAAACAAACAAAGGTCACAACTACCCTAATGTTGATGTATTTGGAAAAAAGAAAAGGCTGTTGTTTAAATTGTTTAAATGGGCGGTTTGCTTTATTAGTGTAAGTAACAGATTTCAAGAATGATTCCCATCATTTCGCTCATCTTTGTTGTGTACGTAATATTTTTTTTTAAACTTTTTTTTATTGACATTTAAATCAAACTTTTGAGTCAATTTATTTCATTAGTCAGGCAGCTCACCTACTGTCTTTGTTTAGCCCACACAGAAACATAAATTTTTATCTTTGCATTTTTATTCAGTTTGAGTCACCTGTTGATCCATTTACACATATCAGACTCAAATCATTAAATGTGTTTGCAACACTCTTTGAATGTTTAAGAATTTTTATTCATCATAGCAATTGAACTTGAATTTTCTACACACAAAAACAAACTTTCTAGATGTTATTTACTTTACTTTTATTTGCCCAGTGTCCTCATCGGGCAGCATCAAAAAAGTCTGAGAGCAATTTAACATATATTTTTTTAAAATTTTCTTTTCTTGTTTAGTCCCGTAAATTTCTTGGAAGGAAGAAAAAGAAGAAAAGCTGTAGTATCCGTGTTTGCATTAGCCACTATAGAAATTATAAGTATGTTAGCAACTACGAAATACACAGAAGGTCAACCAAATTATATTCAAGGTAATTTAATATTTTAATTCCTACGATAATATACAGAATATTCAACAAGTATCATTTTTTTCTACACTGAATTTCAGTCTCAATCAAATTAGTACTGACTGCACTTATGTCTTTGATTTTTCTTCCCATACTAAGTTGTATACATATGGGATCAGTGTCTAGTTGTCTGATTGGATTTGTGTATACATCTTTATATATTATCAATATCATAGTGCAGAGCATACCTGCACCAACAGTGTCAATGGTAAGATAGGAGTTGATTGACTAATTTTTTATATTTACTGTATATACTTCTTTCTATCCGAACAGAAAAACCTAGTCGGCGAATTAGCTTTAAGGGTTTTAGTTATTCCTTTTGCTGGTTCCTATATAATATATTGGTTCGCAAAACGAATTTTTGTACTAATTTTCTTTGGTTTGGATGACGTAGACAGAATGTCAGCGAGACAAGTAATTTTCATTCACACTTTCATTTAGCACATTTTGAATTCTGATTTTCTTTTTCTCTCTCAGATGAAATATATTAAAAATGTACTACGTTGTAAAAAAGAGTAAGTAATTACTGTCATAGTTAATTAATCATAAATCAGTAAACTTATTTTTTAAACATTTGGGCAGTTATGAAGCATTAATATCTCAGAACAAGATAGAGACAGAACAAGATACGTCTAAATTTGTTGCTTGGTTTCGTACTAATATTTATCACAATGTTCACGGTCGGTAGCTATCTGAAATAATAATTTTATACTGTATATTGATCCTTTCTCATAAGTATACTTCTTATTTTACCGTTGCAGGGTTTCGTTATTCCTTGACTATTTTGATCAGCTGTACGGTTGGATTTCTCATTGTAACGAAAGTAATTAGAGAAATCAATTGGAGATTATTATTTAAAAAAAAATATTATTATACAGTTAGCAGTTGAGTTTATGTACATCTGTACAGAAAACTTTATCCAATTCAACATTGAACTTCAACAAAAGGAGACAGAAACGGATCAATATGTACCGAATTGTAAATACACTTTACTGAACTAAAGTATTTTCCTGAACGCACACACTAATTTCAATTTTTTTTCAAGTTATTAAAATGGCTCTTCTAGCATTGGTCCAATCAAAGAGGAATAAAGGAATCAGCGACGAGATTGATCAAATATCAGAACTTTCTTTATGGAAAAGTGGAAACCTAATTCTTTATAGTACACAAATTTCCTTTCCCCGTAGTTCTACATCCAAGTCCAGCAAATGTTTAAATATGTTTTTTTCCCTATTTTAGTTGGGGCACTACTTGCTGCAATTATAGCATATTTAATGAATTCTATCACAGTTTGTCACATGCTAATGGCTTACAGGAAAAATGTGCTGGATATTTACCGGAAAAAACATGATGATTACTCTATAGATTACACAACTATTTCGAATACAGACATTGCCGTAAGACACTAGGTTTTTGCGTTACGTTACTATAAGTTGATGCGGTAATTTATTATTTCAGTTGTATGCAATCCAGTTCACAGGTTACCAAGTGGCATATCTAATGTGGGGTAATAAATAAGAAAAATGTAGAATAATTTGACCAGATGCATTAAAATGAAACTATCTTAGGATTTTTAATTCAGTTTTTTTTCCTGTCTTTCACATTGGTTATTGGAGGAGAACTACTTATACTGCCAATAATACACGCTTTAGGACCTTTTTTATTATGGCTGCTAGATTGGATTGGGTATATAACGAAACCAAGAACGCAATACTAGGTTTATTGTGTTCTAAAATAATTTGTTTATTGATTGTGTTACTAAAGGTAAAATTGTCTTTTTTCGATAGACCGATCGTAGCTGTTCTCATTTTAAGTAGAGGAATACAATTTTTATTAATCAAATATGTTTTTCTGATGGATTATGGAAAAATAATGGCATTAGACAACAGGTATATGCTGTATAATGAATTTATTGTGGCGAATTTAATTGTTTTTTATTTTAAACTTTAAGGAAAGGATTTTTTATAATGATGTATATAGTATTTTTTTATAATATATTTACCGGTGTTTTCTCGTGTTTAAAGAGAATTTTAATTGGTATGGTCATTGGTATTTATCTTGTGCCTAGACTCGATAGATGTGTGCTACCACAAGCGTTTGAATGTAGAGATGAAGGTAAAACGCTCGAGTCATTCATTCTACGGTGTTACTGTTAAAACTATCTTTGTAGGTTACACATCGTATAGGTGTTTGTTGTACTTAGAAGCTATGCAATCGAATCCTATTGTCAAATGTTTTGTAGGTATCTTAGCTAAATCACATTACACCGAGTTAAATAACGCAATTTGGAGATCGTATGATTACGAAGAGTGCGATAGCAGTAAGTAGCGCAAGTAGAGTTCGGATTATAATTTTTTGTATGTAAATTTAAATTTAATAGATCCTGATTATTTTTCGAGAAAGAAAAGAGCTCGTAATCGTTGGTTACTGGCATATACACTCCTATGCAATCCATCACTAGCACAATTAAGAAAACATGCCATATTCTCATCCAAGTCGATTTTGATGACCGCCGAAAACAAAATAATAGAATTAAATTCAAGTACTCAAAATAGTCTCGTACACACTCTTATCGACATCGGGATTGGTAATGATCAATTCCGTAATTTACAATCGTATTCTCATTGCTAAGTTACTGATTCCAGCACCTCACTGGAAAGGACGAAGCCATTTTCTCTTATAATAATCTTTTTTTTTTTAATTTATTTATTTTGTGCTAAAACATACCTGTGGTATACAAATGAATGTGATGCAGTTATTGTATTAAAATGTAGATTGCTCAAAACGTTTCTCAAATGTTACTGGTATTCACCATTACCTGTTTAATCGCAAAATATGTGTTAGCCAAGTGGCCGAGCTCTGGGTATCCCAACTATACACAAAATAAAATTCCCCCCAGTGGTGGATAGGGGCAGCTGTGCAGGTTCATCCAAGGTTCGACTTGGACGCACAGATCATTCTCTGTGATTACTGTACGTGCCGACTGCAGACACTTAAAAAAAAATGGTGAATAAGTCAAATCATGCAGTTCACTCTGTCGTCATTACATACGTCATCGACACTGGGAATTCCCCTTCACCCACACCGTATAAAGATAAGATTTGAACCGTGCACCAGGAAATAAAAGTTTAAAAAAGAACGACTTAAAACATGATCTTTGGAGGTATGTAAAGTTTTTTATTGTGTTATTTCGGTGTTTTATTACAAAATCTAATAGCGAGAGTACGGTTTATACATTGGTCGGGCCGGCCTGACGAGGCCGTATTATGACAAATGACAAAAGCGAAACCAATAATGATTGCTGAATCTGCTGAGGTCATGCTGTATTGATTGATCTGAAGACAGTATTAATTAAGAGTGTTTTAAAACAATTTCAGGCCTGAGTTTAAATTAAAATTGCGCTTTTTCTGGGTTACCCTGCATTGACATATGTTGGCCGGCCAGCGACCAGTTTAATAATAATTGTACTTATCATGAAAAAATTTAAAATGCTCTTCTTTCGTGGCTTATATTACCCTTGATAATAATATAAAACATAATTTGAGCCATGGTTAGTCGACATTTTACATTATTCGCAGTGGTAGTACGCTACTTATTAAAATACGGTATACGGTTATACAAAATAAATGGAATACATGATAGAAGTAGAAAATTATTTTGATGGTTAGGGATCAGTAAAATGTAAATGAATTGAAATTGTAGAACAGCAGCAGTTGTTTGCTCATTTAACTTTTTGCAGCAATAAACTAGAGAGCTTTACGTTTTCGTGATCTGAATTGGTAATACAGAAATCAAACTCAAAACATTGCATTCAGAGATCATTATGCCAGTGGTCGTCAAACTTTTTAGATGCACAAAAATATGTGCAGCGCCGTGGTGGCTCACTGATTGTATCAATGTTGGTTAAATTGTAATGTTATACGAATAATTACGATAATTGTGTTAAAAGTTTGAGAACCACTGCATTTTTACAATCAACCTACCAACATATGAGATGACTTTATAAAGTTTCTCTGTTTTTAATAAGGATTGTAATGCCAATACAAATTGATGGCGTTGATCCTCCATTACTGTTTTCTCTGTTTCCACCTCTGACATAATATTTGCGTGATTCTTGTACATGCGATAAAGTTGTCTTATGGGAGATGCGAACTCCGCAATGCAGAAAATATCAGGCTGCTTAAAAAAAATTGAAAATTTAGATAGAATTAGATAATAGCTTTAAAAGATAGCATCTTGCCTTTTTATGTTCTTTACCGCTAACTTGCAAGACACATTTTTTGTATTCTCGCTTATAACTTGCTCCAACTGTAATTGGTGATGCTTTTTTGTTATTATTCAGGTCTTTGGCATACTCAATATAATCATCATTGATAAGGAGACACTCATTAGGACAAAAACAAGAATTCGGAACCAACAGATAGACTTTTTTCACAAGTTCCTTTCTTTCATCTTTTTGCCACTGTTCCATCTGGCCTGGAAGTTCTACAAAGAAATTTTTTTTTTTTAAATTAGGAAAAGTAACGCGTACTATTTTACTGTTTACCTGGTTTCATGAGCAAAAGGTAATTGTAATAAAACCAATATGCCAAACTTTTGCCCAAATTATTGGTTAAAACCTTTTTAACCTTTGATGCAGGAACTGTTTGCTTTAAGACATCAGCAAACTTATCACCGTCTGAAAATACGTGTTTGAAAAAGTTGTATATTAAAATAATTGCCGAGCCTGTACCTGAAAATCTTAGGACTTGATACAATCTCTCACATTCTCTATCACCTTTTAAGAGATAACAAAGAATGTTTATAAACTGATCAATCACTTGTGTTTTCTGTTCAATAGTTAGAAACTGATTGCGTATTTGTATTCTACGAAGACATTCTAAACATTGTGCCATTTCGATTATGCAATGCTAGGAATAAGAAGGCGATCGAAGTAATTAGAATTTTTTTTCAAGCTTTCTTGCTATTGAGCCTTGTAATATTTATTTCTTACTTTTTCAGTTTCCAACAATTTATATTTATACACAGTTAGCCGATACGGCCTGTCCTGGGTTCCTGCCGCGTCCTTCTTAATGGTTTTCATATTACTTAGGACTTGTAACTCTTCAAACATTTGGATATTGCAATAAGATAATTCATCAGGGACCAGAATGAGCACTTTTCTAAATTGCGGTTCGATCTTTATTTTATGAAAATCTTCAAAATTCCTCAGTCTACGACGTAAATCTTCGAGTAAAAACAAAATCGTTTTACTAACGTTAAAGGCTACTATTTAATTTCTTTATTAATACCTTCGAAAGGCCCGTCTTTCAGATACAAATAATATCCAAAAGCCATCGCAAAGCCAAGACATTCTAAAAAATCCTGAGAACGAAACCAAGTTTAATGGTTACAATGCTTCAATTTTATTATTTTATGGTATATAAACCTCTGAATTCATATCCAAATCTTCAAAAGTCATCGTACCTAGCTCACAAAAATAGAAATCAATATAAAAAAATAAACAAAATTGTTTAATTACTAATGCGTAGTGCGGTATTAGAAATTTGGCGATTGCATTTTATATCGTCAAATCTCTAATATCTATGAGCTGTGGTATTATAATTGCTTGTTCAGCTATTCTCTTGTCTAATCATCATTTATTCCTAAGTGTCACGTGCACCAGATAAATAAATCGGCTTTGTGTACCCATCAACATTAAAATTTTTTTTTTTTTAAAGTTGAATCAATGAAACGTAATTTAGGAATATAGTTCGTGCGATATGTGCAAACTAAAACTAGCCGAGTTTTAAACTTAATAATGAGATCTCATTTTAGTAAACTCGTATTTCATGGCATAAAATTATTGGAAATACATGTACTTATATCTTAAGGCGTAAAGATGAGTTTATGACACGTTGCCCCTACATGTTGATTTGCACGTCGTGGTTGAGAGCCTCAGGATCAGGATGTTGCGAAACTTTAGCGTCACCTGGTGACAAAATGCTAAAGGAATCTTTGGACTATGAACGAACGAGGTAAAGTCACACATCCCCCGCTCCACTGATCGCACTATCCTTATTTTAATCAATTTAATAATCTAATTTTCAAGGTTTTATAAACTTTATTTACAAAATAAATTTAAGAACTGCTACCATTTAAACACAATTTAGACAACTTTTTCAAACTGTACAAATAATTGTTTAAATGAAGTAAAATCTTGACATGTTATTTTTACATTTGCAATACAACCAGTAAGAATTGTACGAATAATATTATATTCATTGTGCGTTTCAAACCTTAATTGTATTTCAACTCTCGTATGCTTTAATAGTTAATAAATGCATAGAGATTGAAGCGGTGTATTGGAAGCCGAGGATATATGCACTAAAAATTTGAAAGAAAAGAGAAAAAAATTGTAATGGAAACGATAATTTGTTACATTGTTATGGCGAATAACAAAGTCTTTCTAGTTATGGCTTCTTTTTTTCTGCTTTCTCGGAATTTTTTAATGGTTTTTTGGGTTTCTCTGGTTTCTCTGGTTTCTCTGGTTTCTCGTGTGGTTTATCAGTCGTCTCTGGTTTTGTCTCTGGTTTGTCGTGCGAGTTCTCAGTTTTTTCTGATTTCCCATTTTTTCCTTTTTTCTCAGCTTTCCCATTTTTACCTTTTTTCTCAATTTTTTCTATCTTTCCATTTTTCCCTGATTTTTCGTTTTTTTCTGCTTTCTCAGTTTCTTCTGTTTTTTCAGTCTCTTCTGGTTTATCAGTTTTCTCTAATTTCTCGGATTTGTCTACTTTTGAGTGCTTTGATTTTTTTCCATGAAGGATGTGCTTCTTTTTACTCGGAATTATTGGCTCCATTAATTTCTCACTGACCTCCCACAATTGCTCCCCAATCTCATCATCAATACCTTCAGCTGCTGGCTCGATCTGTACGCAATTACTTTACAAAAATAAAAATAAAATGAAAAATTGCATCACCTAAATAAAATTAAAAAGAAAATCTCGAATTAATATACTCAAAATATTTTCCAGTAGTTTTCTTCAATTGCGGATGCAGAGCACAGTGAAGCACGGTTTGTGCTCCCTGCGCTGGAGATTTAAGCAAAACCAGCATTGCTGGATGTGCGAAATGATTCAACAAATGATTAGTTCTGTAGGTCTTGTGTCTGTTGATTTCAGTGTACGAATATCCAGGAGAAGCTGAGTTAACAGTTACGCAGTAATCTGAAATACCCTACAATATATTACGCCCTTCAACGCTCTTTCCGTATACCTTTTAATTTTTTGGCCAATTCTCTGGCGAATATGACGCAAGCCAGTTTGCTTTGATTATAAGCTGCGACTGGATCGTATTTATCTTCACCATTCAAATCTTCAAAATTAATAGTGCCCTGCATGTGTTGCGGGCAAGCGAGCATAATTACGCGAGCAGGGCCAGTTGCTTTCAATTTATCAAGAAGCAAATTAGTGAGCACAAAATGACCAAAATAATTAACTCCGAACTGTAACTCGAGTCCTTCTTTTGTTTTAGTGTGTTCGGGAATGCCCATTACTGCAGCGTTGTTGACCAAAATGTGCAAGGCGTGCTCTTCTACAGTATAATTAGAAATTTTGAAGAATATCTGAATTTACGTTTATAACTCGTTCTGCTTTAACCTCTGTTAATCTTATGCGAAAATTGCTTTATGGATTTCATAGAAGCCAAGTTGCATTCGCGACAAAAAATTCTTTCATTATTTGTCGCATTTATTATTTCTTGACGAGCTATTTCGCATTTTTCTAGATCACGACAAGCCATGAAAATTTTTGCCCCTCTTTTTGCTAGTTCCAAAGCCGTCGCTTTTCCTATTCCAGAATTTGCGCCTGTAATTATAACCGTGTGACCATCTAGTCGTTCGGTGCCTTTGTACGTGGCAGCTGAAGCATCTCTAGTGTTTGCATTGTATAGAAAAAGACTGATTTAAATATAAGTGAAATTCGTACTTATACTTGCAATAGTATTTACTTGTACGCCATAAGGCCAAAGATTGCTGCGGTTATGACACCTGCCGCTACTGCTAATTTATTTGCAACCATTCTATGTGGGTAAATGGATGTCTAGAAACTCATGCTCTATTCCAAATTTAAGTGTTCTATTGACATTCTAGGACCAGAAAATGGCAACAATAAAAATAAAATATTACAATTTGTAAAAAGTTGTTATTGTTTACGTTCTATGTTGATAATTGATAAGTTTTAGTACTCTGCTCGTGTGCCCATTCAAATATCGATTATATAAACATGTTTAAATAAAAACTCTCTCAGTATCATTATTTATTTTAAAATTAATTTATTTCTGTATAGACGCATGCTAACATTTTTTAAAATATTTTTAAATTAAGTGTGGTAAATTCTGTCTGGCTCTTACGACATAAAATACATCTATTATGGTAAATATTGATAATGACTATACAGCAATTTGTATGCTTATCATCAGACACAAACATTTTATCTTTCATATTAAGAGGAAGTTTCTAGGAATATTTAATCATGCCGGAAATCTTTTTTTCCTTTTTATTTAAATTGTTTACTTATATTCCGTTGTTGTCGAGACAGCCATACATGGTAAATAAGAAAATATGTAATTCAAAATTTGATCAAAACCGGTATACAAATTGTATATTATGAAATGATGTTTTTTGGTTTACAAGATCACACATCAGTTTTGTCTTTTCTAAGTAAATGAAAGTGTTAGTTCTTTTCATTCATCAGTAAAGGTCAACAATATATTTTTTTTAATATAAAATCCAACGTAAATCACGTAATTACGTGATGAGATAAGAATGCGTTAACTAAATATTTTGTAATACTACTATATAAGACCGGATCTTGGAAGCTGTGTATACAAAATAACACTGTCAAGGTGAGCAGGAAATTCCAAGGTTTCACTTAAAGTTTGAATTCTTCCTTAAGCCACTGACCTTCTCTTCATTACACTTGCGAAGGCTGGCAAGAAAATTTGCGTGCCATATACCGTCACTGCCTTTATCCCAAACACATCATAGGAAAACACGGTAAGTAGTTATCTGAGAACTAATCCAGCTTACAAACTGGTTTGAGCTAAACAGCTATTACGTAATTTACGTGGAAGGAAATATTAACTTTTACGTACACATTTGTGTTATATGAGTCAATGTCATGAATTGTGCGCTTGTACAGCGTAATTTCACTCCTATTTGAATTTTTGTCCGAAATTTCTATACTTTATGATGTCACTTAGAAAACATTATTCATTACAGGATATGTGTGCGTACGAAATAATCTTAGTCATGCTTATCTAGCTACTAGCATAAATATAAATGATTTCCTTTTATTTATTGTCAAATTAAAACCCGAAACGGTCTGGCTTTATTTGTACAGAACAGAAAATGTCGTGTTGTAGGAGGACCGTGTTGCTTTCAGTGGTGCTAGTATTCATTTCGTTTAGTTTGGAGCAGACTTCTAGTTCAATTTCATTTCCCAGAGAAGATAGAAGTGAAAAATCAATTATTTCTGACTTTAAATTTTCGCTGGACCTTCTTCGTAACTCGGTATCGAAAGAAGAAAATGTTTTGTTTTCGCCTTTTGGTGCATCAGTGGCTTTGGGTGTAACATCTTTGGCGGCTCAAGGGAAGACGTTGAATGAAATTCAGGCGGCTTTAAGTTTAAGGGTTGGAAGTGGGAATGAATCTCTAGAAGAAGAGATAAAGGTAAGGCAAGGTATCATTAGTTCATGTAAAATTTGCGTGGGTTAATTTATATTTTTCTCTTTCTGAAGGAAACAATTGAGTTAATGAAGAATAATTCTGAAGGAGGTTCAATCGACTTTGCTACTTGTATTTTCACTCAATCAAGTTGTGGTAAGTTGTAACCTGAATTAACATAATGAATTTATTATTTATAGTTCACATTTCCATTTCTTAAAATTAATAGGCATCATTCCCTTTTTTGGAAGAAAGGCCATTGACATATATCAGTCAGACATTCAGCAGTTAAATTTTAGTATTCAGAAATCTGCTGCTTTCACAATTAATAATTGGGTGGCGAAGCACACTCACGATAAAATAATGACATTAGTCGATGAAAACAGTTTGGATCCTGGTAAGGTTTTAATTAAAATACAAGAAAAAATGTACAAGTTTTATCATCTGGCTAATTTTTAGACGTTCAAGTCATGATCACAAACGCCATTTATTTTCGGGGTGATTGGCAATTACCGTTCAATTCAAGTTTCACAAAAGAAAAAGAGTTTACAAATATTAAAAACCAGACAAAACCAGTTCAAATGATGAGACGTACTACTGACTTCCAACAAGCTTATGATTCGGATACAAACACTAGGATTTTATCATTACCATACGCAGATAACAAAACTTCAATGTAAAGTCGGAATTTATACAACTAAATTGCGGATCTAATTTATATTTTCTCACTTTTAAAGGATAATTTTATTGCCTCGAAATAGTGATGGATTACCAAAGTTACTTCAATCTCTAACTGCAGAAACATTACAGAGAATGACGGCTGCTCTAACTTATTCTCAAATAACTGTGGAATTGCCAAAGTTCAAATTAGAAGTTGAATATTCGCTCAAAAGTGCACTTGCTAAACTAGGAATTAAGGAATTATTTACACCAAAGTCAGTATACACGTTTTAAAACTTTGTTCAAGTCAAGATATATTGGTATAAATTTTTAGGGCAAATTTAACGGGAATAGTTTGCAACAACGACGTGTATGTAAATGATGTGATACAAAAGAGTTTTATTGAAGTTGAAGAAACAGGTACAACTGCTGCTGCTGCCACTTCTATTGAACTGGTCGGTCTTTCGAAGCCTTTTGAATTTACCGTTGATCATCCTTTTGCATTTTTAATTGTGGACCGCGTATCAGATATAGTTTTGTTCATAGGAAGTGTGTTTGATTTACCTTAAGGTATTATTTACTTACACTTTTTTATTTTTACCCATTGCATTTGCATTGTTTTTCAAACCGGCCGCCAATTTTTAAAATACAAATTACAAATACAGTAAGTCATAGACCCTATAGATACCAACTAATTTGCGAACTTGACAGTAATTTCGTATTTCATTGTCAAAATAATAGTGATTTACTCTGATTCTAATGTACAATATTTTTAAAATAAATACCAGTTTTAGTAATTAGTTGTTTTAGTTATTTTTTAGGCAAGATATGCTCAGATAACATGACTTATATTTATGCAAAACTGCCATTATTTTTTTATTTTATGTTTTGCTGCTCCTACGCTTTGCTGCTGCGCACTTAGTCAGAGCAGTAAACGAGTTATTGTTTGATGCACTGCCATTATTAAACTAATTATTTCAGTGTATTGTCGTTGTTAAAACATATAAACCCAATTGCTCATCAAATCTGCCATTATCACTTATTTTTTTAAATTGTCAAGAGTTAACGAAAAAAAAAATGTATTCTTCAACTTACCACGTACGTCTTCAGGAAACATCAGTCGTTCGAGTTGTTGCTAAATTATGGACCTCGGTTTCCATGATGAAACGACTAGTAAAAATTAATTTAAAAAACAGCAATGGTATGCCGCTTAATCTGTACAATGCAATTCTCCTAAAAATCATAGACTTGAACGCATTAACTGCCGAGTCAAAGAAGAAAATTCAAGCTTTAGTAAAACCCGTTGGTGACTCAATTTTTCATTGGTTAAAAGGACATGCAGACTTTTTTCATTCTGTAGAGAAGGCTGTAAACTTTTGCCCCAATCTTCGTTGGTGTCCGGATGGCACAATTGATAACAGAGCAACTGCTGAAATAATGCTCGAGGTCGATGAAATTAATTACACGAAGCGATTTATCCTGGCATGCATTTATTGCTTTGAGCAGCACATCGTTGTTTTCTGGAAGCAGCTGAAAATGGCTGGAAAAATAACCATCGACAAAGAGACCGCTTTTAAGTATCCATTAGCAAATTATTGGTTGGAGTTTTTGAACCATAAGACGACAGAACAGATTGATTCCGTGTCGGTAAAACGAGAGGAAAGTCTGACAAGGCCAATCATAGAAGAGTGTCAGTCGGAAGAAGACAGTGATGATTACATCTGGGAGTCTGAACACAATGGTGTTAGTAAAATCGTTTTAAAAGTTTTCATTTACCGAAATTTGAAATATTTGTATTTATTATTCGTAGTATAGAAAACAGAATATCCCGTTAATGGAAATCAAGAGTACCAGTAGTAGTTACATCGTTTGTCCTACATTATTGGATCAAAAGTCAAAAGCTAAATGTGAGTATTCGCATTAGTTTAGGGGTTTAGGAGTGAGTTTATGAGTTGATTTTTTTTTTAATGCAGTGCAAACTATAGTTCAACGATCGAGTATGGAAAGAGAAAAGGTCAGGATCAATTGTAGTGTTAGAATTTTGACATATTGGTTAACTGTTATAAGTATCTTTTAATTAGTTATATGATGATGATGTTATCAATTTTCTCGAATTTGGTTTTGACAAACCGTATAAAGAAGTCAAGGTATCGATTACTTCTTTTAATCAGAATTTTGATTTTATTTCTCTTTAATTTTAAATTTTACAGCCGCGGAAACTAAACGAACCATTGAGAAGTAGGGAAGATGACGGATTTTTGTCCTACAAAAATTGTTGTCCAACTAGGAATGTTCATTACCATTAACACAACAGATAGAAATTTTAAGTAGTTTGCCATTTCAGTGTTGTAATACACACATCGTATTTATAATTGTAAAAAGAAAATATAGGCAAAAAAAATTTTCCTAAATAAATGTTTTGATCACAATTGTCTGCTTTTCATAAAGATGAGCTTTTCGCTCGGTTGTACCGTAGAAACGAGGCCACGGTCAAATCGTGGACGCGGTGCAAACTATTTCAATTGTCACCACCAACCATTCTTGTCAAATGAAAGCTTTGCTGCCATTGTTGAAATGAAAATAAACAACCGAGTAAATTAAACAAAAGATCAAGCCTTAGGAATTTTAGCTTCTTGTTTTGAGTTTTAAAAAATTTTAAGCGTAAAATAATAAAGAAACAAAAAAAAATTATGTCACCTTTAACCTTTCACGTGTCTCTTCAAGAGTGCTCCGTTGTTCGGTTGGCTGCCAAGCTGTGGACGTCTGCTGCTATGATAAAGAGATTAACCAAAACAAATTTAATACAATACAAGACTATGCCTCCTCAGTTTATCAACGCAGTAAAAATGAAAGTAATCGACTTGTCGACACTAAATGCAGAATCTAAAAATAAAATTCAAGGTCTAGTTAAACCGATCGGTGACTCAATTTTGGCTTGGATCAAAGGACATTACGAATTCTTCAATTCTGTGGAAGAGGCTGTCGCATTCTCATGCAATTTGTGCTGGTTGCCAGATGGAAATATAGATAACAGAGCCACTGCTGAATTAATACTCGAATATGACGAAGTGGATGTGAGCAAGAGGTTTGTTTTGGCCTGTATTTACTGTTTCGAGCAGCACATACTTTCTTTGTGGAAGCAACTTAAGCTGTCGGGATCTTTGTGCATAGACAGAGAAACTGCTTTCAAGTATCCATTGGCCAACTATTGGTTGGAATTTCTAAAGAACAAAAATTTAAATTCTCTCGAAGTAAGCAGTGTTGCTACACCATCAAGCGGCGCTTCGCAGCCACCTTCAACAACATCGGAAGCTAAAGTTGAATTCCCGGACGATGAGGTGACCGATTCTATCCAAACCGATGCAGAAAGGCTTTCAGTGGACACGTCTACTGGTTCAGAGGAAAAATCTAGAATTGTATCGTTGTCGAAACCGAAACACCCCAGCCCCGTTTTACCAATCAGCGCCAATAAAAAGGTGGTTAAGCTATTGGACACCAAGTGTTTTTGCCAAAAGGTCATCATGTGTCCTCAGGATAACTTAATGGATGTTTTGCTTAATTATGCGATCCAAGCGGCCATCGGTAATGAACCATGGACAAACCTTGGCTTTAAATATGGTGGATTTGTTCAGTTTCTCTTCTCGTTGGCTAACATTCGGCAGAGAATTAATAAAATGGAAATGAAATACAGCAGTAAGAACATTGCGAACTATCGACCACCGACTTGCTTCTTGGAGTGGCCGCTGCAATGGTTTTTCTTGGACACCGTGACTGAGAAATGGGTGTTTCTTACAATCGAGATGTGCCAAATCCACTTTGGAGACATGGTTCAACAGCTGAAAACTGCGGCAAATAATGACTACCGGGAAATCTTCTTGCAAATATGGAATAACACAACGATATCTCAATGGGCATTGCAAATGCATGCAGGAGCCAGCGACAATTTGGAAAAGTTGTGTGGGATTATGCCTTGGGACGTGCCAACAGCTGAAAAGTTGAACCAAGAAAGCTTAGGAGTTACCAGTGTTAGTAGAAGAAAATCAGAAGCAATGTTCAAGTTATACTCGTCAATCCACCAACTGATGGTCATTCAAAAATTGGATTTTATCCAGGAACTGATAGACAATTGTTTGCCGCCGATGGACCAATTTTCTAAGAGTTGGAAATCCGAATTCATGTTTTCTTACGACGGGCTGAAGACAGTCGCTAGTTTGATCCACAGAGGAAAATGGGAAGCCATTGAAACATTATTAACTTGGAGTCTCCCCACTCCCCAGCAAATTCGTGATTTCAATCGATTTTTTATCACTTCTCAAGAAGGGTGCAAATTGTGCATGGATTTTGTGGCCACTGACGACTGGGACGCATTGAAGGACGTCTTGAACAAGTCGCTAACATCAGAAGAGGACATGAAACGAAACCTAAAGCTTCGGGTTGATTTGTTTTTTGATTATGCCGAGGATAATAACTGGAGGGCCGTGGAAAAAAATCTTATGTGGTGTTTGTTCGATGCGCAAGACATCAAAGAATTTAAGATTAAGTTTTTAGAAAGATGTTCAAAAAGTGAGATTTGGAGCAATCCAAATTTAAAAACTAAAGAAGCTGTTCAAGCAATATTTACGCGCTTAATAGAAGCAAAAGGCCCAGAGTATTACCAAGAAACGTTATTAATAACTTTTATTTTATTATTTTTAATAAGTGCTTTTTACTTTCTGCGGTGACATTGTCGATCCTAACGTGCCTAAAATGTTTTGTGACAAATGATATAAACAATAAATGTGGGTTTGCTATAGATTGTAAATGTAAGACACAATAAATAAAATTTAATTGTATACAAATTTATTTAGTTTTTTAATTATAAATAATAATTTTTCCCACGCTACTTTTGAAGTGTGTTGACGCCTGTTGACGTTGCTATGAAACTTCACAACTCAACTGGAAATAGATGGAAACCATTTTTGATTTTACCGTGGGTTGGGGACTCGGGGTTGAGTGCGGTGTTTTGAAGTGGTGTCGTTTACTCAATATACGCTTGATATTTGTGGTGAAGTGACTGAAAAAATGGACAGAATCAAACGGAAGTCGTTGAAGCGAAATTCTGATGTTAAAGTGAAATGTTCACCCGCCAAAAGGATTAAAAAAAGCAATAGTGAAGAGGTAAGACATGAGAATTACTTAACCATATTGTAAATAAACATTTTTTTAAATAATTTATTTTTCCCTTTAGGATGACGAAAGTAGCAGCGATGACCAAATTTTAATTATACCTCACGCCTGGAAAGTAGAAGACGTTATTGCTGCCGAATTACAGGTGAAGAATTATGTCGTAAAGGATGTGATAAAATTGTTGGATCAAGAAAACACCATTCCGTTTATCGCGCGTTACCGAAAAGAAAATACGAAAAACATGGAAGTAAAAAAGCTGTACGAACTTAAAGAGTCGTACGAAAATTTAAGGTAAGTCTTATCACTTTCAAATTCGCTAAAAGTTCAAAGTGTGTAATTTTTATTTTTTTAGTCTAGTCAAAACTAAAATACAAAAGCTCGGCCAGACTATTAAGAAAGCAGGAAGAATAACTCCTGATGTGGTGAATATGTTAAGTCAAGCACAAACACTAGACGATGTTGAACAATTGGTAACTCTTATTTACTTAGCACAGTACACAAAGATAAAACTTTTATTTTTAGGCAGCGCCGTACAAAAGTGCCAATAAGAAAAGTTTAGCTGAACGAGCACGACAACTTGGATTAGAAAAATTAGCATTGGATATCTTACACGGCAAAAACTGTGACTTACAAACTTGTATTAAACCAGGCACGAAAGGTCTTTCGAGTTTAGCGGAGGTGAACACTGGAATTCAGCACATAATTGCGGACGTTATAGCCAAAGATGGAGACCTATTGCTAAATATTCACGACTAGTAATTATTTCACACAATTATTTTCGTTTTTTGAAACATTTTATATTTTAATTTATATTTCTAGCTTGCAGCACAGCGACGTGATAATTGAAAGTAACAAATCAAAGACTAAAGCCGTCGCTAAAGAAGCGGCAGATTCAACTGGTCGGCCTGTTAAAAGACCTGTTCATCACATTAAACAGAATAATTTGAAATTTGAAAACTATTATAACTTTACTGCGCCTGTTAGACACATAAAACCACATCAAGTACAATTGCATTTTATTTCAACGTATGTTTTCTGATTTTTCGTGTGATTTTTGTTTGTTAGATTCTTGCGATTAACAGGGGTGAAAATGAGAAAATGTTGGTGGTTAAACTGACCATTCCACGAACAGTTTACAATCGGTTTGCTAGGTTTTGCGAAAATAAATGGATGAAATCACAAACGAATCCTGAGCATCTTAGGTTGTTAGAAACAAGTCACGATGATGCGTGGAATCGTTTATTAGAACCTCAATTTTGTAGGAAACTAAGGTAAATGAAAATCTTTATCTGGAATATTGTTTTGATAATAATTCTGCTGCATTTAATCAGATGTCAATTGACTAAAACTGCCGAAAAAGCCTCAATTGATGTGTTTATGTCAAATTTACGCCAACTTTTACTCACACCGCCAGTTCGAGGAAAGGTTGTCATGGGAATTGACCCTGGATTCACACACGGATGCAAAGTTGCTGTTATTTCCCCAACACGTACAGTTTTTGTTGCTTTATTTTGTTTTGCCGCATTTGTTTACATTTTTTGCGTGATGATTTCAGATGATATTCTACACACAACCGTGTTTTATTTAGCAAATAAGGGGAAAGCTAATAGCAAGAATGCGGACAAAATAATCGGTGATATTTTGCGCGAGTACAGGTAAACTTTTCTTATCAAACAAGTCGATTTTTTAACGATACAATTTGAAATAACGTTACAGATGCACTACTATTGGAATTGGGAACGGTACGGCGTCTCGTGAAACGGAAAGTTTAATTTCGGACATGATATCCCGTGGAGCTTTTCAGCCTTTAGATGTAAAATATTGGTAAATTTACGCACGTTGCTTGATTTACAGATGAAGTCTGATTGATATAATTGTTTACATTAATTCCTCTCAGTATAGTTAATGAAAGCGGGGCATCGATTTATAGCGTAACTGCAGAGGCCGCTAAAGAAATGCCAAATTTAGATCCCAATCTTCGCAGTGCAGGTTTTTAAATTGATTTAAATTAATTTTAAATAACTGATTGTTTGATTTTGCTATTTTTTATTGTTATTCAGTGTCGATAGCGAGAAGATTACAAGATCCATTAGCTGAATACGTGAAGATCGAACCAAAACATTTAGGAGTTGGCATGTATCAAGTAAACACGTTCAGCCAAAGTGTCGATTAACAAATACTAATCGAAGCACTCGAGTATTATTTCAGCACGATGTAGGTCAAAAACAGTTAAGGACTGCCTTAGATGATGTCATAACTGAGTGCGTTAGTTTTGTGGGTGTTGATTTGAACACGGGTTCCGAAGCGCTTTTGAGGTAAAGAACCTATAAAATAAAAGATTATTTATCATCAAATATATTTATGGATATATTTATTGCAGAAAGGTGTCGGGTTTAAGTTCGGCGAGAGCTAAAAACATCGTAGAATGGAGATCGCTTAACGGGCCGTTTTGTAACCGCGAACAATTAAAATTGGTGAAAGGATTGGGTGCAAAATCTTACGAACAATGTGCCGGATTCGTCCGAATTGTTGTTCGAGATGACAGCAAGAAGCCGCCGGGTGAAACGAAAAAGAAACTGGAAAGGAAAGGAAAGAAATCGACCGTAAATAGCACTCGTAATTATTTGGACATGACGTGTATTCATCCTGAATCTTACAACATCGCCACCAGGTTTTGTGTTTTGTGGTTTACAAATGCGGGAGATAAATTTAAAAAACAATTTGATACTTAATTTTTTAGTTTTTTGGAGTTCATTGACGAGCCATTGGAAAATATTGGCAATTCTCAACTTATTAATAAAGTGAAGAAATTTTCCGATCACAATGGTAATGTGAATACGTTACGGTACCATCAATAATTTACGTCTTCTGATATTTTCAGCTTTAGAAAAGTTGGCGGATGAATTGAAGTGCGGTTTACCAACGCTGCAGTTAATTTCCGATGGGTTAAGTCATCCTTTGGATTACGATATGAGATCTGGTAATTGGAAACTACGATAGGGGTCGTGATACGATTATATTTTAATATTATTATTTTAATTTTAGAGTTCCAAACGCCGTTATTTCGCAAAGGTTTGACCAATTTTACTGATTTAAAGGCCGGAACAATTTTAACAGGAAGAGTGACAAATGTTGTTCATTTCGGAGCGTTTGTTGATGTTGGCGTAGGAGCAGATGGGCTAATCCACAGCAGCAATATGAAACGCACTACTCTGCACATTGGGAATAGAGTTGAAGTGTATGTAAAGGAAATTGACTGCGAAAGAAAAAGATTACAATTGGTTTTCAGTCGTTTGCTGTAAATGAGAGCTGCACCAACTTATTTGATTAAAAAAATAAACAAAAAATAAAGTTATTTATTTATTTATTTATTTATTTATTTATTTATTTGGAGAAAAATAAATTGCTCCTTCCAATGTTTCCCTAAAATAAATAAAAGACATGTGTTATTCAACGAGAAACTATATTTACTTGTTTTCAGTGGTGAGTAAGCGCGCTGTAAAGAAGCCCGATTGTGTAATTACGTCACAAATTGTCAAAACTGACCTCTGTGAATAGCTGTAGAGGCTTGAAGTGCAATAGTTAAGATGGCCGCTGATGCTTTTCAGATTTCCTGCTTATGATATACAACAAGAATTGTGAAGATTATTGTCTGTATATAGTGGTAAATGCAAGAGTGTTATTTTTTTAAGTTTAGAAGTGGTCTATTAGGCTCGATAAAATATCATTTCTTGTCGAATAGTATACCACATAAGGTAACCGAAAAATTGTCAACTTTTGTTGTATACGGATGGCATGATATTTTATTATTATTATTGTAGAAACCAATCAAAGTTTCCGGTAGACGATTTGTATCGTAAATTCCATTGTCGAAACTGATGCACCATTGAGTGTAACAATGCAAATTGCGATCAGTTCTCATCACACGTTTAAATCGTGTGAGGTTTAGAAATTAAACCAGTAGGGAGAAAAAGGAATTTTAAACTATTGCATTAGGGCTTTAAACGTTTGTAATTTTAGTAACACGTATGATTTGAACGTTTTGTTTTCTGACCACGTAAGAAAAATGAGCCGAAAGGAAAAAAATGGTTTTTGAAGCGTATTTGGATTGACTTTTCTTCTTTTCAGATACGACATAATTTAAAATTGTTCATCATGTCGTTGAAGCCGAAATGCGTTGACTTTGATGCCACTTGGCTTCTGTTAAAGGAGACCATTAAAGGCGTTATAACTCTGGGAGATGTCCATAGATCTACTTGGAACGACCGATTCACGTTATTATATTTTACAATTAAAATTACGTAAAAAAAATTTTTTTTTAAATTAATTTTAAAAAATTTTTGTACAGCGACGTTTATGCAGTTTGTGTGGCATATCCAGAACCCTTAGGTGATCGTTTGTACCAAGAAACCAAATCTTTTTTAGAGTCTCATGTGGTAGAGCTGTATAAAGTATAGACTTTAGTTTAAATTTGCATATTTTGATTTGTTAAATGATTTTTTTTTGTTTGGCAGATTGTTAGCACTAAAGGCGAAGAAAATTTATTAACGAATTATCACCACTATTGGAACGAATACAGCAAGGGCACAGAATATCTGAATAAATTATACTCGTTAGTTTTAACTTTGCAGTTGCATTAAATTGATCGTTTTGTTCTAAATAAATTGTATTTTTTTTTAATAGGTATTTAAATACGCAGCATATTAAGAAGCAAAAATTGAGTGAGGCTGATTTAAATTATGGTACTTTAGGATTGGAGCATCAAGAACAGATGCTCGAAATAGGCGAAGTAGGTTGAAATAAAAAATAAAAATGTTATGTTTAAAATGTAAAGTTATTTATTTATTTTTTAGTTGGGTTTGGATCTATGGAAAAAACAAATGATCGAACCATTAAAAGATGTTTTAGTTGAATTATTATTACAATGTATAAGAAGGTAAGGTACGTTTACTGGTTTGTTAAATTTTTAAACTGCGAATAACTTTGATAATAATTGTGATAGTGACCGATGTGGCGACACGCCTTGCCCAGGTGTAATTCACGGCGTAGTTCATTCTTTCGTAAATGTTGAAGAATATAAACGAAAATGTCCGCTCGAAGTAAGTTTGAAAAATAAATTTTTCTGATATTTTTTAAAATAACTTATTTAATTATTTGTGTTTTGTTAAACAGCTGTATGAAACGATTTTCGAAACTCCTTTTTTGACGGCTACCGGCGATTATTACAAGTTGGAAGCGCAAAAGTTATTGCAGGAGTCCGATTGTTCCACGTACATGGAAAAAGTATGAAATATAATTTTACAGTTTTTACTGTTATTTTGAAAATTTAATTTTTCTAGGTAATTCAACGATTAGTAGATGAGGACCTCCGGAGTCGAAAATATCTCCATCCAAGTTCTTATTCAAAATTAGCTCAAGAATGCCAACTGCGCATGGTAGCTGATCATTTGCAGTTTTTGCACGGCGAATGCAAGGAAATGGTTTACCAGGAAAGAATTAAAGGCATGTTTTTTTGGTTTTATTTTTAAATTGAGTGTTTATCAAAATATAATTTTTATGTTTTATTTTGTTGATTTTAGATCTTCAGAACATGTATAAATTACTGAAGCCGGTTCACAATGGCCTCGGGGTTTTGGTAAAGGAAGTGCAAGATCACATTCAGGCAAAAGGGCTCGAAGCTGTATCAAATTTGAAAGTTGATAATGTAAAACTATTGCTTAGGAAGTATTGATTTCTATTAATCTTTTTCAAAAATTCTCAGATTCCTGCACAATTTGTTGAACATATGTTGCAAGTGCACAAGAAATATTCAGATTTAATTCAAGAAACATTTTCAAATGATCAGCAATTTGTTGGAGCCTTAGATAAAGCGTGCGCTCACGTGATTAATCACAGATTTAATTTGCGCCAGCCGTGTAGATCTCCGGAGTTGGTACAATGACGTTTAATTAATAATAATTTAGTTAATAATTATTTTTAATTATCGTTACTACAGTTGGCAAAATATTGTGACAATTTATTGAAGAAAAGTGCCAAGGGTAATTCGGAATCAGAAACTGATGACAAATTAGCTCAATCTATAACAATCTTTAAATATATAGATGATAAAGACATTTTCCAAAAAGTAAATCCATTCATTCATTCATTCATTCATTTATTACAAATAAATGAATGATCCAAGTTGATCTTAAATAATCTTTTTCTAGTTCTATGCACGAATGTTAGCCAAGCGTTTAATTCATGGCCAGTCGATGTCTATGGATGCGGAAGAAGGAATGATTAATAGGCTAAAAGTGTGTTGTTAAATAACGTAACGTGTGGGTTTACCTGTTAAAGTGTGATTACAATTTCAGCAAGCGTGTGGTTATGAATTCACGAACAAGTTACATCGTATGTTTACTGATATGAGTGTCAGTGCAGACTTAAATAACAAATTTAATTCCTTCCTGAAATCCGAATCGGCAGAGTTAGGAATTAGTTTTGCAATTTACGTTTTGCAGGTAATAATAAGCGGTGCACGTTAAAACTTTAACGTCCATTAATCCTTTTACATTTAAAAGGCTGGTGCGTGGCCTTTAGGTCAAAGCAATTTAACAACGTTTGCAATACCTCAAGAGCTTGAAAGGAGTGTTCAGATGGTAAAACTCGTATCACACTATCACGACAATAGTTAATAGGAATTGTTTGCAGTTTGAAAAATTTTATAATAACCATTTTAACGGTAGAAAACTGACATGGATGCATCATTTATGTAATGGTAAAGGAGTATGTTTATACGTTTGGGATTATAAAATGGTTGAATTACATTTTATCGTTTTTGAATTAGCTGAACTGAAACTCTGTTACTTGAAGAAGCCTTATATTGTCACCATGGGCACATTCCAGATGGCAATCATGCTGCTATTTGAAACGAGCAATACTCTCACCTACCAGGAATTGTTAGAGAGCACCCATCTTAACCAGGAACACTTTCACAAACACCTGCAGAGCTTGGTTGAATCTAAGCTGTTGTTGCCGCTGCCAGATGAGGTGACTAGTAATCGGGGGGGAAGTGTATATTGACGTTCGTGTTTTACTCGGTTAAATTTGCGAAATTTTGTTTATATTTCTAGTCCGAACTGAGTCCTGAATCTGTGTTAGTTTTAAATATGGAATACTCAAATAAAAGAACGAAGTTTAAAATCACAGCTGCTATTCAGAAAGAGACTCCTCAAGTGAGTTTAGTTTGCGTCTAGTAGTTAAGTGTGCTTGTGACTAAGTAAAATGTTTCAGGAAATTGATCAAACCCATAGCTCAGTCGACGAAGATCGGAAATTATATCTACAAGCTGCGATAGTGAGGATTATGAAAGCCAGAAAAGTGCTGAGACATAACTCGCTTATTCAAGAAGTATGACTATTATAATAATAATAATAATAATAATAATAATAATAATAATAATAATAATAATGATATTAACAAATTTCGGTGGATCGGTGTTGAAAACAATCGGTGAAACTTATAATTGATTTATTTTTTAGGTAATTGGTCAGTCAAGAACAAGGTTTTCTCCGAGTATCAGTATGATTAAAAAATGTGTCGAAACGTTAATAGATAAACAATATTTAGAAAGAACCCCGAATACAACGGACGAATACAGCTATGTTGCATAAATATTACAAATTTTATATGTTTACCAGGGGAACTATGGCCATCTTTTTAAGTAACGTTTAATTTGAGACAATTTTGTATTTTTGCGATCGAAAGCTAAATTAACCGGCTTGTTAGGTAATTTGTGATCATTTTAGGGAATTAAAAGCGAACCTACGTAAATGAAATTCTATTTTTTTTTGTTTTTTTTTGTTGTGTGTGACGAGAAAAATAATGTCGAAACGATATTAACTTTGTTTGATGGCATGACCAATCATGAAATGGATATGAATTATGTTTCCTTCAAACTCATGTTAATTCAGTACCTTAAAATTTGAATAAAATAATGAAATTGTAGTATACTGTCTTTATTATACCAACTCTAAATTTACATCGATTTAAAAGTGATCAAACATCTACATTAAAGCGTGAGTATTTTTCTCATTTTTTATTTCGAAGAATTACTTTCATAACTTGCCTAACCTTCAATTATTGGATTTCTCTCGGAATTTTTTTTTGTTAATTTTAATTTTTTCTTCTGATTTCTCAAGGTAAACACGTTTATTCGTAGCCAAAGGGCAATTGCAGCCCTAAGATGTTGATCAGATTGCAATGACTGCATGAGAAAATTCCTCTCTCGAAATCTGATACATTTTGCAATTTCCACAAGCATTATGAGAGCAGTAAGTAATTTTATAATAATCAAGAACTAACGCACAGTTGATCCGTATCATTGTAGTATTTAATAAGTTTAATTAAGAGGTGAAATAATACGAGGGTTCCTAATTCTAGTTATCATTGCGTAATAGCGTTTGGCCTACATAGTTTGAACATAATGAATTTACTTAACATCACAGATGGAAAAAAAAGATAATCTGTAAACGAAAGTTTTAATCCAAACTGAAAATGTTTTCTAAACGTTTTAATATCCTGCCAACTAATGTCAATACACGATGAAATTACAAAAGTATCGAAAATTAACTTGTTTTAGGACATTTTCTGCATTGTTGTTGTCCTGTTGCTCAACATTTCGGCCATACAATTATCATCGAGCCAAGATTCGCAATTACTACACGGTGGAAGCCGATCTAAGCGAGGAATAATCATCCAAGGAACAGCTGGTGGAGGAGGAGGTGGCGGTGGTGGTGGCGGAGGAGGAGGAGGAGGCGGCGGCGGCGGTGGCGGGGGGATTGGAATAGGATTAGGAATTGCGGATAGAATTAGGTCAAGAATTCGCGATAGATTGAGGAAAAAATTTGGTTGTCTCACTTGCCACGACGACGATGACAGTGATGAAGTTGGATTTGGGGGTGGGGGTGGAGGAGGAGGAGGAGGTGGGCATACCCAGAATGGCGGGCACCATAGCGGTGGTGGACATAATCAGAATGGCGGGCACAATAGCGGTAGTGGGCACTATAAGGGTTCTGGAACATACGGCAGTGTTTATAATGGTGAAGGTCAGAATCAAGGAGGTGGGAATCACAACAATAATCCATCTGGAAACGATGATGCAGATGCAGGTGGAGGTGGAGGGGGTGGGGGTGGCGGTGGTGGTATTGGGGTGTGTTTGTTTTGTGCTGGGAATGCTGGCTGAATAATTGCTCACATTAAAAAAAATTTATAACAATAATAATAATAATATAAAAATCATTGTTATAAATTTGTATCGATTTCACGGGTGCTTTTAATTTTCTCCGATAGCTCATTAATTATCGTAAATCGAAATTTGTATCTACTAATCAATATGATATATAGAACGTGTATTCTTTGTTCTGATAAATTGTTATAACTATCTAAAATAAACTGTTTATTATGTGGTGTGTTTTTCCCAGTTTGATTATATAGATTCATATATATAAAAAAAAATAGTTATAACATCTTTGTTACAAATTTTGATAATCTACAGTTATATTTATATATAGAATATCAATATTATAATAAAATTTTTATAAATGTGTTTCAATACTGTTTTATTTTAGTAAGCATTTCATCCATCTTAACCCTTACAGGTTTTGACACTTGTCTTCGTTGTTCTGTGGGTGAGCATCACTGCCAGTCCATTTCCCGAAGGAGGTTTGAATCCACTCGTCCCAGTTGTAAATCCAGAGCCGAAGCTGAATGATCCATCCGATCCAAATGATCCAGAATCAGTTCGCGTTCGTCGATTAATAGTCATCAAAGGAACAGCGGGTGGTGGTGGAGGAGGAGGTGGTGGTGGTGGAGGCAGATATGGACCTGGTCGAGGGCGATGGAGAGGTGGACAAAATAGAGGGAACCAAAATAGAGGGAACCAACATAGAGGGGGAGGGGGAGGGGGAGGTGGCGGTGGTGGAGGGGGAATTGGTGTATGTATTTTGTGCGTTGGGTGATGAATTTGTGAGTTAATTAGGCAGAAATTAAGCAAATAAATAATTCTGTGTTGAATATGATTCATGTTTTGTGATTGAAAACGGACATAACGAATTTTCAAATTGGTATATTACAGGGTACTTTATTAAAGATGATCTCACTTGACAGTTTTTTAAATTTATTGTTGAAGTACAAAAATTTTTATCACTGCACTAAATAACTGGTGATCGTTATCGATTTGATTCTAATATCTATTGTTTAGTAATTGAGAGTAAATAGCATTTGTCTCGTGATATCAGTTTTCGTTACTGATTTTCAGAAGGTCGATATGTCACACGAAAATATGACCATGAAGGCGTAACTAGAGCGAGGACTACGGTCGATATCTGATTACGTTCGATCTTCTCTAAACTCGTCTGAGAACCTTGCTATTGGTGTAATTAGTCGAATGTATCGATGTTAAAATAACGAGACATTCGTGCTTAATGTTAACATAAATTAGTCTACTAATTCACCAATTAATTACTTTTGGAGGAGTCAAGAAAATCTTTTGCAATAGTGAAGAATTCATAAGTGATTTTAATTATTTTTTAAATTTATCATTTTATGAAAAAAAAAATAAGATTATCAATTCTTGTAGTGTACCTAAGGTTTGTATTTATTCAAAACAAAAAAATTTACAGATTACGAAACTGATAAGCGTTTAAAGAAACCGCCTTTTCTTAACGAGGGAAAAATGCTAACCCAAGTAACGTTCTCCAGTAATGTTTTATTTTTTTTATCTTCATGAAATGATGTAGCAAATTCTTAATGGAACGCTTATGCGAGTTTATTACATAATTAAACTTGATTAGCTGCATCCTAAAATAAAAATAAAAATAAACAAAAACGCTTGAAGGTTATTATTTGTTTGAATTGACCTATAGCGTACGAGTGCAAGATGGAATTTTGCGAGTTAATTCGAAGCTAAGCTTTAATTAGCACGCTGAAACATTGTGTAACATTCCGTGAAATCGACCAATTTTATTCAATAATTCTACGACAATACAGTTTACTTATTTACATATATTTATTTTTTGAGTGGAATACTCGTAAATTTGGTATTTTTATCAAATAAACCGATACAAAATGGTGGATCGCAAGTTGTTCCAGATGGGCAACAGGATTGGTTATCACTACAGCAAACTGCATTTGGGAAAGGGCAACAACCTGCTTTACATTCAGTTTGGCCAGCAGGGCATGCTTCAACTTGCTCCACGATTTTGGTTAAATCTGTACAACGTAACGTTCAAATTAGTGTTCAAATTTTTTTTTATTCTGAAGTGGTTAGAATGGTACCTAATTCTGTCATAAGTTCACTCTTGACTTCAGCCGGAACGCAAAACGGCGGGTTACAAGTGTATCCACTAGGACAGCAGTGTTGATTGTCAGAGCAGCAAACTGCACTTGGCATAGGGCAACAACCTGCTGGACATTGAGTTTGACCACTAGGACAGGTTTCAACATTGGTCACAGACTCTGCAAAGACATTTAATCAGAATTCAAAGTGCAACCGGAATCTTATTTTCAAGCAAACTCACTTTTTATAGCCGGAATTTTTGTTCTCACTAAATAAATAAGTAAATAAATAAATATGTGAAAACCAACAGCGATAAAATTCAAATTTTAAATTTTTACTTCTTGCATCACTCGAATGTAAGGCCGCAAGTATTGTTTGAGGAATGCATTTTCCGTGGGCAACATCGCACGAGTAGCCGTTGGGGCAACAATGTGCTCCATCGGAGCAACAGGTTGCGGATGGGTATGGGCAACAGCCATATCCACCCGTAGCAAGTTTGCAACACGTGTTGCCATCGGGGCAGGAACTTTTATCGGGGCATTGACCTAAAAATTATTGAATAGTTAAATGTCAGTTTGAGTTTTCTAATAACTTACCCGCTTGAACGTAAGTCAAACAAACGACAAGCGCCAAGAAGGGGATTAGAGTGTTCATATTTGAGCAGTGTATGTGTAGCTAGTGACTTGAATGAGGTGACTGGTAGTTTGTACAGAATTGTCTCAGCTTATATATTGTAAAAGTAGGGGGTCATATGATCGCGTTTTGTGTTGCTGTTTGTGCAGAAAGTAATCAGATACTGTTAAGGATTGTCATATGACTAACTCACAATACACACAATCTTACTTCAATATGTTATCTCGCACTAAAAAACTTCAATGTATATACAGTATGACATTTTATTTATTGTCTGTAAAAAGTTTAGTTTTGGTTTGGTGTTTTTCATTATTATATGTTTGAATTTTTTTTAAATCTTTATTATTATTTTTTTTTTGGGGGAGAGTAAATGTTTATGAGGTGGCAGTTTAATTTTGTCATGTTACGTAAACCTGGTGACACTGAACAAGTAATTAGCATTTTTCTAGAAGTATCCTCAAGCCCGCGAGTTTTAAACCAAACTACTGCTTATTGAGAAAGAAAAACCCAACCATTGGGCGATTTACTTTTGACGAGCGGCACATTTGTTTATTACCGTATTTT